>JANTOP010008317.1:0-16012 GCA_027564815.1 Symmerus nobilis
GGTGGGGAAATGTTGTAGCTGCCGATGGACAATACTTCGAATAAAATATATTGTAACATTTTTCCACAATAAAGCATTAAATTTCGCTAAAAAATTCCGGTTTTTAAGTTGTACACCCAATAGTAGCAGCCGTAGCAGCCAAATAGGCTCATTGCAGTCATTCACTTCTTTTTATAATTATAAATAAAAGCTAATGAAAACTTATTATTAGTTGTCAAAATTAATGTTTTATTTTTACATTTTACATATTTAAAATTTAACTGGGGTACTTAAAAATCATATAAATAACCAAAGGGTACTTCCCCCAAAAACACTGTTTGAGTTTGAGAAACACTGGAATGGAATACAAACCAGTGTAGTATTGCTCCGTGATGCCTACAATATTAAAAATGGATAAAGAATGCATACGTTCGAATGTGCAGATAATTTTTTATATAAGAGTATGTCAGGTGTATTATCTTTCTGAAAATTAATTGAAGATCGAGCCGATCGATTTTGTGGAAATATTGTTGAAAAGTTTCAACAAGATTGAAATGTATTTTTCTACTCTGTAAATAGTAAATTAATGTCAGTGAATCATTTTAAACTTATCTCTCTCCCACATTATTTTTAAATTTCAATAGGAAATATATCAAAACTTTCTTAGTCGTTGAAAAGGATTGTCGAAAATTGAATGAATAGTAAAAAAGAGAGAGAGCGTAATATTTGGTGAAGTGATACAATCAGCTGTTATTGAAATCATTATTGAAAAGTCGAAAGAATTTTGTTGATAACTCTGCATAAAATCTATGGGTAGATTATACAACTGCTTTATGTTGATATAAAACATTTAAGAGTGTGACTTGTCAAATTCGTGAGTTTGGAATGACCCTACATCCTTGTAAACTCGCCACCTAGTTTCGCAAAATCAATCGTAACATGTAAAAATGTTGCATAAAATCATGTCAGTTCTCGAGCTAACAATTTATACAATTAATTATACTTATCAAAATCTCACAGCTGGAACAACAAAAAAGTCTAAATTACTTTTGGTTTTATTTCGTTTGGTTTGACTGGACAATTTATCACAAATCACTGTACAAATTTATCACTGGACAAATTTGTTATGATGATTACTGTTTCATAATTACATAATAAAAATTCAAATATACAGGTAATTCTCGACATATGATCGTTCGACTTACGACCAATAACACTTATTATACGATCGAATTTTTTCCTCTTATAGTACTTTTAAATGGCTTTATTTAGCTTGACATGTTGTTTGCTTGTAATCAAAGTTTGTAATGAATTTTAGTCGCATATTTGCTCATTCAGCTTCGTCCAAATTTTGAATATATGTATATGTAATTCCGATGACATATGAGATATTTTGATATGGAATAAAATTTCGTAGTATAAAATACCGCTGTTTGTAGGAGAATAAATAGACATGTTCGTTGTTATTGTATTTTTGGAGTAGAGTAAATATTGTTTTTTTTTATCATTCGCCGATGGTATAGTTTCAACTTTGAATTTAATAAAAGCTTTATTTTTATATTTTTTTGTGATATTCGACATACGACCAAACCGACTTACGACCCATGTCTAGCAACCTAAATCGTTCGTAAGTCGAGGAATTTCTGTACTCACACCATCTCAAGAAACTGTAAGAGATTTCATCCATAAAAAATTCTTTTCCAAACAGTAAATTATCCGTATGGTTGAAATTTCTTATGACTTACGTATACAGGGTGAGTTTTTTATCTAGAGACAACGGAATATCTCGAGAACTGTGTATCAAATAAAAAAAAGTTAGAATGAAATGTTTAGACTCTGGGAGACAAATTTAATGCTGCCTAACTTGAACCCCCACTCCACCCCCTGGGTGGACCGGGAGCAACATCGAGATTTAGAATAGGAACCCCTATTTTTTATTGCAGATTCGGATTCTTCTCCACCAAATACGTAGGTTTTGTTCGAAACTTTTTCGTAGCGTAAAATCGGTATCTGCAATAAAAAATGGGAGTTCCCATTGAAAATCCACAGGGGGTGGGGTGGGTGGTCGAGTTGGGCAGCTTTGATTCCTCCAGTCCCCCAGAGAATAACAAATTTCATTTTAACCTTTTTTTGATTTGATGCAAAAGTTTTGGATATTCCGTTGTCTCCAGATAAAAAACTTACCCGGTATATCTACTAAAAGGGGCATCCAATGACTTTTATTGTCAGACTTTCACCGACAACCATTGTTAATTATTTATATAATCTATTTCACTTGAAATTATGCTCTTTATTGAGAATATTTTACCCATGAATTTATAATATAAATAAAGAGTAATAGTAGGAGTAGTGATATAGTAATAGAAATTTCAAAGCGGTCAGCTTATATGATGTCAAACATATTTTTTTGTATTTTTGAAATTCTTTTCTAATATTCTGATAATAAATCCTCGAATAAATCCATTTTTTACGGAAATGTATAGATAATGACTCACCTGATTACCAAGCGGATGTAGTGAAATTTCATCATCAACATTATCGTGTTCGATGGTGTGATCGTGATTTATGGACGAAGATCTTTGACGTATCAATTCAGTAGCCCGGCTTATGGTTAATTTTGGTTGTGATTGTACATTTGTCGAATGGTACTGTTGTTGATGATGATTAACAATAGGCATCCGTTGCTGCTGTTGTTCTTGTAAATTGGTGGACACATTTTGTTTGCATGAAATACATTCAGAATCTCCCATACCCCAATCGCCCAAATATATCACCATTACCATACAACACAATTTCTATATTATATTTTTCTAGAATTTAATGATTGATTTTGTTTTGTTTCGCTTTGAATGTTATGTAAAATTTCACAATCGTTGCTTTTCAATTTAATTTTTTATAAATTAATTTTCACATCGATAAAAGTTTTTATTAATTCACTAATATATTGTAAACGGTAAATACACTCCTCGTTTTTGTCGCTATGCTCTCTTACCGATAACTTTATTTTCGTCAGTTACAATTTCTGGATAATTAATCTAAATATTAATTTTTTCTACGGTAAATAATAAATATTAATTCAATTCAATTTACATATAGCTCTAGAAACAATTATACAAAGAGGTACATAAATATTAATGAAATTATATTTTTTATTTATATTTTCAAAGGAAATTGGATTAGTCAATCTTCATTGAAAATTTTCTTATTATATGCGAAGAATAAAATTTGTTATGGAATTAATATACAAATTCAAAAGGTAATTATTTTTAGAGCCCGACTATACTTTTATTTATTCCAAGTAACAGTAGGTGCCTATTACAAATTACCTCTTATTTTATACAAAAATTTTATCAGAGCTATAAGACCGAAATATAAAATTAAATATAAAATATAGAAATGTTATTTGATGGAGGATTTTAATTAAAAGAGTTCCAAACCTTCTATAGCTCCATAGTTAATTATAAAATAAGAAACGTCTTAAAACTTTATCCATAAAAATTACTTAAATTATAATCATACAATAAATAAGAAGAAAAAAAAACTTTTTAATACAAATATTATTAATCAATATTTTCGTTTAATACAAATATTAGAATAGAAAATATTAGCAATTTGGTATATTAAATATGTTGTGTTGCTAAAATTTCCGTACAACAACGATAAATTAATACGAATTATACGAAATAATATTAATACGATGCAAGATTTGCTGAGAATAAACAAATATTTTATATAATTAATAATTTATTGTTCAAAATATTATTCTTTATCAGAGAGGACCGACTCGCAGAACAAACTAGACCGACGACACGGTGAATAAATATGCGACTGCGTCGCGAGTTTTCATTCAATTCAATAGAGGCGTCTTTTGCCTGTTTGACGATTTCAATATTGTATATAATATAGTTGGTGAACAAGGTGTTCCAATCAATCTATGCTTCTATTTAAGCTTTATTATTTCCCAAAAACATCAATTCTAGCTATCCTTCATTGCATGCGATTATAATTGAATGTTAAAGTGTACAGAATACTGCAACGGTGTGAGAGATAAAGGCTTATGACAGTAGTTGGTAATAGTTGACAACACTTGTCAAATATGTTTAAATATATACAATATATAGATAGAATAAACAAAAAAATCACGGTAAACAATCGATTCAAACAATTATTTTCGCGAGCTACATATACAATATACAGACGGACATTATTTAAAAAAAATACAGTTTGACGACATTTGTTCAGTTTAAATTTACAGTTGAATTTAGATTTTATGAAAAAAAAATAGACAGGTTATGGTATCGAATAGTTTCCTAGTAACCCCCATTAAAAATTAACATATATTGTAAAGGATGAGCCATCGTATGATTTCTTTTTAAAATTAGTATAAAATAAACACCGTTAAATATGAGTAGTCGTTTTATACGGACGATTAGATGGGACTAATCTCTTAGCAAGGGACGACTACGCAGCCAATGGACGACTGGCCTAATGGACGACTGGCCTAATGAACGACTGACCGAATGGACGACCTACAGTTGGTACAAATTCGCACGACCTAGTCGTTCGTATACGCACAGCTGCTAATTCGTCTGATTACGTATCGACTATGATTACGGTCAGGATAAACTTTCCGATAAGTTATAAATTAACAAACCCTGAATAATTCCGTCCTCAATTTAGTATAATATTATTTATTTCTGACCAAAATAAATAATTGGCTATCATACCGCTGTAGCAATCTTTATATTCCAAGTACCGGACTACCTTACGAAATAAGGTTTCATTATGTATCAACATTGTTCAAGCGTAAATCGATTCATTTCTTACCGCGGAGATATGATACTGTATTTCTATCTTTCTGAGCGCGAAAGAGCTGCTAGTGACAAAATAACATGTGATTTAAAAAAAAACAATGAGATGGCCCATCATATTTGTAAGAGACATTAATTCTTCATCTCGAAAAATATAGTTTACAAATATATAATATATAATATCCGTATAGATGTTTATATTAAATCTTTTAATAACTTTAATTGATATTTGAATGTTTTAATAATAAATCAAAAAGGTGTTTACATACTTCTTCGCGTTTGGTATTCTTGTGTCTATTCTGTGCATATACTTAGATATATAAATAGATAGTATTATCGATAGTTATGGATAGTTCACTGAACACTATCAATAGTTTTGGATAGTCACCCATCGAGGTTTACCTATCCTTAGTACGGAATATAAACGATTCTCAATTCTACACAAATAAAACAATATACCATATACACATGTAAGAATAAAATAGCATCACATACCAAAGGTAGATATTTATCTTTTTTTTTCTATATACACCGGTACCTCCATTGACACGGTAGATACGTTCCGCGACATATCGTATAAATCGAAACCGTGTAAAACGGAACACAACACGTATATTAAAAATAGGTATACATTCAAATATACTTCAGACAGATTATATAATAATATAGAAAATTTGTAGATATTATGTTCAAAATCGCCAAATAAAAAGAGGCGAGATGTTTATGCAGAATTAACGATTTTCTACTAAATTCTAGGCCTGGAAGTCGATACAATAGTGCATTCACAATATCAAAATGTATCCTATTCATTTAAATATTAGATACGAGTATATTCTGTGCTCCATAACAAATAGAAAAAAAATGTATAGAATAGAATTTATAGAGAAAACTTAAAAAAATCCCATTCTGAATCCTCCTCTGAGCTTTCAAAAGCTATGTTTCGTTTTTTTTAGCATGTGATAAAAAACCACTATCCGAGCCTCTGGCAGAAATTTGATTAGTAGAAACACACATAGAATCTCTTTTATAATAAATGTATAAACCGTGTAAAGCGAAACCGTGTAAATGGAGTACCATGTAAAACGAGGGACCGGTGCACTTACTTTATATTTGATTATTCGGTACCATATAAAATTTATTAGCACGATAATACCTATAGTTGAACAGATTCGAATACTCTTTCTATGTATACCAATACACATGTAGAATAAAGTAAAAAATGTGCAAAGGTCTAGGTACCTAATACCATGGTACTAATAGTTGAAAAGATTCGAGTACTCGAATTCGAAAAATAACGAAACTTTGCATCTCAAATAGGAACACACTGTTATTTGTATATTATGTACAATCATCAGTAGCGTTTCGTATTAAATTTTATCAAGGACATTACTGTTTTAATTTTTATTATATTTATAAAAATCGATAAGCAAGCATGGCGGTAGAAAATTAAATCAATTATAATCGCATGTGTGTAATCAAAGCGAAGGGCAAATTTGAGAGGAAACTTGTAACGTTCCATAATTGCTGATATATATGTATTAAATTTAAAGAAATTTAGGAAATGATTGATTTGACCGGAATTCTTTTTAAAAATATAATGAAAAGTACTAATTATTTTCAGGCTACAACCACCTACTTTGAATAATATGTACGTACCGTAAAGTTATTTTCTATTCTTCTCATGAATATAATTAATGATTTATGAAACAGATATGAACAGATTTCGTGATATTATAAAACAGAGTTGGAAGCAATTTCTATTATTTAGTAGTTCCTTTCAACGAATTTGTTTCATCATGAGTCTGCTCACCGGATCGGATGTGAACACATTGAAGTACCGAGAACAAAAAGTGTTATGAATCGAATTTTATATTTTGTACATTTCTTACAATGATTAGATGATTTGTTCACAGAGATTTCAATTTCTTAATTGTCTAGTTTTGGTTCGAAAAACCTGATAACTACATATTTCTGGATAAATGGAAAGTACATGATCGTTATCCGAAAATACTTTTCCCATCCCAAAATATAAACATAACAAGCGACGCAAAATTTCATTCTCGTTTTTGAATGGCACTAATGGCAGCTAAAAAATAAACATTGAACATTACAATCCAACATAATTTCGAGTATATGCGCGTGCCTCGAAATACACAACTAGTATATAATTACAAATATTTATTATCCATACGTACTATAATAATTCTTTGTTATTTTCCGAAAATAGTCTGAGGAAACGTCATCCACCGTCATTAGTATTGATTATTTTCAGTACAGTAAGAAAAGGTGACTTCATTACATCATTCATCATATTTGTATCTATTATTTCCTTGTGGGACATATCTAATCCACAATGTTCTTATCAATGGAAGTCGGATTCTGGTTAACCAATATCGCACGAAGAATGGAAAGCAGAAATATCAAGTATTTTTAATTGTTACATTCCAAAAAAGTGCATAATCAAATAAGACTGCGGTTCTTGGTAAAAAAATGTTACAGTCATTACATGACATACGTACACATTCATTAAAATGTCATGTTGTTTTACTAATACCAAAAAAATATTATGTGCTGCGATTGAATGAATTTATTTCTTTTCCTCAATAATAAATTATATAGGTAAGATGTCGACCTTTACTACCGTCTTCTCCCGCATAACATGCGCGCGCGAACTAACAGGTTTTCGGGAAAAAATTTCAAATTTCAAAGTGGAATCCTTTTTCCCACTTAGTTCGCGCACCACTTAATTTGCGCACCATTTAGTTCGCGCTCCACTTAGGAAGAATGGAAGACAAATCTTATATACAAAATATGTATGTGTCTTGGTGCAATGGGCAAGTGATTCTAATTTGTTATAATTTTTTACTCTGCCATAAAAGTAAGACTGCGGAAGGGATAGTCATTTTTAACAGTGGAAAAAATTCGAAAGTTTGCTGTTTACGCCAAGATAATTCGCGTTAGTTCGCGCTGCGCGCATTATCCGTTTAGTTCGCGCGCGCAAATTATGCGGGGGGAGACGGTGGTTATTCTTAAGCTCTACTATTCTTATTTGAATGTTCTGTTTTTATTTATGTGCTGAACATAGCTTAACTTCGTATGCAACTCAACAAGGCTGCGACACTGCTAAAACAAATCAAATAAACATTGTAGCTGGTAAAAGGAACTACTCAAATCCTTCATTGTTGCACGATAATCACGATAATTGTTGCCATAGCCAGCAAGTACGGAATTAAAAAGCGAATTAGAGCGGAGTCACCATTTATTTATTTATTTAGTATAAATCAACAAGCTTTTAGCCTAACTGATATTTAAAATAACAAAATAATTCCTTATTTGAATTAATGTCGATTACACCAAGAAGTACAACATAATTGTAACAACAAGAAAATGTACATAAAAACAAACTAAAGTTTAAAAATTTAAAATTTAACAAAGCAAAGTATTTCGTCAAATTATAATATACAATTAAATGTAATTCGTCCTAAGTTAAAATACAAATCAATGTAATTCGTCAAAATCTAAAAACACTGTACATTTGAAGCAATACATCTAAGAATAAAGTCTGTAAGATCAAATATACATTACAAGACAAAATCACAGTGAAACAGCGAACACGCCAAGCTTATTTTCAGAGGTAATGAGTTTCATGCTTTGTCGAAAGTGATGCCGTGAAATATCAAAATCAAAGGCGGAGTAAAAATAATTGAATATAGCAGACATTCTGTTCCAGGATTCGAAGCGTCCGTAGTTTGTTCTATGGTGACCACATCTTAATAGTTCGTTGGAACGGAGTTGTCCAGAAGGGATCTTAATATGATCAGTGATAAGATCTTAGAACAATCAATTCTATTATTGATTAAATCGAACACAAATATGGCGTCGGCATATGATCGACGTACCTCAAGTGATTCCAGGCCTATCAACCTACATCTCATAAGGTAAGATGGAAGTGTAGTGTTATTAATCCAACCTAGTTTACGTAGTGCGTATTTTATAAATCTCTTCTGAATTCTTTCGATATTTAAGATATGGCTGTCATAACCTGGAGACCACACAACACTACAATATTCTAGGTGCGGCCTAACGATAGAGCAATACAAACTTTTCAGAGAGTGGACCATCTTGACAATATTCAAACATTTGAAGATTCGCAACGTGACTAAAGCCTCATCTCCACCATTAAACGAAACGATTAAACGGTTTGCTGAATAATATACAAATCTGTATATTTTTCAGCAAACCGTTTAATTGTTTCGTTTAACGCTGAAGATGAAGCTTTAAGCCTCATCTCAAGCGTTCAACGAAATGATTAAACCGTTTCGTTTAATGGTGGAGATGAGGCCTAACGAAACTAATATCGAATTCGATTGGACTTCACTGGTGCACACCTTTCACTAATGTGTTAAAATTTAACATTAGATAGAAAGACATGCACATAGAAAGTGTACTTCACTGAAGTCCAAACGAATTCGACATAAGCTTGACATTTAATTATTTATAAATATAATGTTAGGGCTGAAGCAATCAAAATTCTAGTTCCGGCTCTACTTGGCGACTCCGGAAAGCTCCAGTTAAAATGGTTTGCCTCAAAGAACAAGATAACCTCATTTTACGGTAATTGAATAAATTCATGATATTTATAAATGTTAATACAACATGTTTACAGTAATGCCATGGCCATTCGTCTGTCCACTACTTTCTTCTGGTCATATTTGAGATAGAACTGATGGAATAATCAAATATATGATTAAATGATAGAACGGAAGAAAATTATTAGAACTTCGTGAGAATAGAATATTTTGGAGGCATGTAATTACTTTATAGCAACTACTCGAAATATTAAATCTATTACATTAATTGAACATTCCTTGTGAATGAGTTTGAAACAAAGCTTATAAACCTTTACTTATATGTTATAAGAAATAATCTACTAAAAGAAAGATAATTGACAAAGAAAATTCATGTGATAAATGCTATATTGCCTCTGTAAGGAAAAAAGAAGTACCTACATTCTGAAAATAACAAACAGTCGCGTATGGGTTGGATAAATATTTTCATATGAACAGTATATATTTTTCAATGCAATCATTATGAAAAATTATTTAGCCAAACAAAAAATAACATACTCTTAATTTTCTTGTTCGATTAACAGGATCGCTAAAAATATCTCATGGGAAAAACTTCCAGCACAGACTAGGATTTTTTTCGTGATTATTGACACCAATTGCAATAGACTATGTATTTATATTTAGATCATTCTAGAAGAGTAAAGTTAAAATTTTTTTTAAATTGGCACACATATGTGACGTTGGTCTATAGATAAAAACTTAAAAATTCTGTTCAAATCACAACGCGTTTTAATATGCCTTCATAAATTGACCAAAAACGTCTGTAATATATTATATATGTGACGATGGTCTCTGATAACAAAACGGTGTGTCACACATATATGACGGCTGGTAGCCAACCAGTTAAACACACATCGAGAATTTGGAATTGAGGAACAAAAACTTTATAAAAAAAATCGGATTTAAAAAAAATGCATATTGAATTTTTTCCCGGCATTTTCAAAAAATAAGTTATTAGAGTAAGTTACACTCTTTGTATTGTTCCAAGACTAAAATATACATAATTTTCTACATAATCGCTCATTCTTGTACAGTTCGGACTGTTAGGTTTTTATTCTATAATTGTGGGCAAATGTACAGGCAATTTTGCATAATAGCTGTTATCTTAAGTCATCTTCTTTTCTAGAGGTGCGGTGTACACTTCACTCCAATGTTTTCAAATTTCACATTAGAAAGAAAGAGTTGCAAATAAAAAGTGCGCACCAAACCTCTAGAAAAGAAGAAAATTTGTCTAATTCGTAACATGTATTTGCCTAAACCAGTGAATCCAAACCTGGGGGTAATTACCCCGAAAGGGGTAAAATTGGATTTTCTGAGGGGTGAAGACAAAGACAAGGATTGGACTATCGTTTAGTCACAAAATAATATTATTATCAAAATGATCGTCAACAAATCAATCAAATTTTTCAAAATATTTTTGTCAATGTTGCGTGAAAACTCTAACAACGTTAAAACAAAACCTATACAAGCAAATTCGATGCAAGCAAATTCGATGTGCTGTTACTCCATACAGAAGTACGTTGATTATCACGGGGCAAAGTTGCAACGAGTGCTCGAGCTTCGAGAAGAATTTGCTTTGTTTCTGTAATGGAAAAAACGGGTAAGAAATATGGCTTGTAAAATGACTTAAATGCCAAAATAAAAGGCATTGTATTTATTTCCAAAATAGCATATCTTTCAGATTTCTTCGGAGAAATAAATACGTTCATCCTAAGCTCAAGGGAATATGAAGAAAATTTCAACATCTCATGATAAGGTTGCCAGTTTTCTTCACAGATTGCAGCTTTACTAACGTAGAGCTGGAGTTGAGGACGATTCGATGTTCCCAGAACTAACAATGGCGCACGACCCAAGAAATGAAAAATGCTTATTCACTCTCATGAAATAATTCTCTATTTGCCATCAATAGTACATTCTTTTAGCTAATATTTTGCTCATTTGAAAAATTGCTAAGTGAATGCATTGGGTGCTAATACCCTTTTTAGTGGATATATTCTTCCAGATACTGAAATTGAAACCAAAGCACAAATCCTTGGACTTCGCGAAGACAACACACTGAAAATAGATTTCGAAAACTCACAACTAGCAAGATTCTGACGAAAGATTGGTGGCCAACAAAGTTCTCTATATCTCTCTCTCTGCATACGTGGTTTTGCGAGAGCTTGCGGGCATAAAAAATATAATATCTAACTCATTATTTACTAAATCTGAACTTGCGCATACAGATTTCTCATATTTCAAGAAATTTGAAGAGGGAACTTTTAGAGGCCAGTGTCCATTATTATCGTAAAAAGCCTTGAATATTCTGATCTCATTCGCCACAACTTAGAGGTGTGAAAGTGGATTTTCGACAACAATGGTGGCAATGAAAACATAAGAAAGGAATCGATTGAACTTGGAGCACGACTTACGATATGGATTGAACGAAACTGCACCGAATAGTAAACAAATTGATAGAACTAAGCAATATCAACCGTCTCATGGACTTACATTACTTCTTGATTTACCTATTTAGAAATTGAAAAAAAAAACATTTATTGAGGGTATTTGCTAATATCTAATCCGCTTTATGGGTAATAGCCTAAAAAAGGTTGGGAACCGCTGGCCTAAACCAACAGATGTACCACTAAACGACCAACAAAATATATTGAACCTTTTGTACACGTATTGAAATTCGATTTATTTAAAAGAGTTTGAAAAAAAAAAGTTTTTTCCTTCGCTGGTAATAGATATACTTGATATTTCAACTGGTTGGATGCTGGGGACTGAGAGTTTTCAACTAGCAAAGACAATAAATAAAACTCGTCTGTGCAGTAAAGACACTGAATTAGACTACTTCTAACATTCTTCGCCACGACAATCGGAACCATAACCATGATTTGGCTAATAATAATATTAATGTGAGTACGTGAGTACCCATAGTGTTAAACAATTTAGTTACACATTTACACAAGGAGAAATTAAGTACACTAATTAAGCGTATGATTAATTCAACGTGTTTGTTTTTTTGAAACAATAGATATATAAGAACGATGTGATTTTTAAGGGCTAATTACGATTGACTTTGGGAAAATTAGGTAAATTTTGACAGCTGTACGATCGTTCTAGTTTCTATAGAATTGGTTATAATTAATTTGCCTCGTACGCTGTGGGGCGTACAAAATTTAGTCTGAAGCAAATCTGACAGTTCTATTGTAACTGAAAGGAAATTGGAATTGAATTAAACCCTTCTAGTGAAAAATATTAAAAATGAATATAATAACAATTAAGAAACAAAAGAAGATTAAAAAATTAACTATTGCCACTTTTTCTATTTTGTCAAATTCATTATTTTTGGTTATGTCTCACTTAAGTCAATTATAATCGATTGTGAAGTCAACGAAAACTCCGAGTAAATTTCGATAAAATTATGACAGATACCCAATTTTCCCAAAGTCAATGGTAATTAGCCCTTTAACTCCAAGTGTATACCGTGCATAGTGGGTATTTGAATATTATACACGCACAATATTTTTTATTTCAATTGAAGACTTTATTAACTAAAAGAAAACATAGCGATACAATCAAAAGATTACGTAAAATTAAAATAAGGTAGGGCGATACTCCTATCAAATTCGCCCCCTTGAAGTACATCACCTGATGGCTTGGTGACACTACGGTAAATAATCTTAATTATTAATGTGTTAATTCAAATTTTTTTTAGTAAAGAAAACAATTGCTTTAAACAAACTGATATACTGATAGTGTATCAAATTGTTTATTTTAAATTCTATATCTAATTTATGATAGAAGCAACCTTGACCTTCCTCCAATTAAATAAAGTACTCACCAGCGGGTTATGTTTTATCAACAAATTAATTCTATTAAATGATAATTACTATATCGTCTAATACAAGTTTGTCTAGCAAATTTTTGCATTCATTGCAACGTGATTTAGATTTATTTCTGATTTGAATTAATTTGATAAGACGTTGAATAAAAATGTTAATAAATTTCTGTTGCCGGAAAAGGTAAAAGTTGCAACTGATGTTTACATTTACACTGTAGGGAAATTTATTGAATATTCTAAACACAAAGTTCAGGTTATTAATAGCTTAATAGCAATCGATCGATTTACGATCAATTCATAAACCTATTTTTGCAAGATTAAACTTTATATTGAGTCGAACCAAGAAGTAAAAAATCTTAAATATAGATTTAAACTTATATAGGGTCTGTTTTACGAGACCATTTTTTCCAAGTACATTACATCCATCCATTATTTGCTTAAAGTAGATTTAATTATTACGGAAGGTATATACTACGAATGAAGCTAAGAAAATGTCCTTATAACAAAACGTCCTGCATATCCTATTGCGTTTACTTGAGATTGTGACTATTTAGGTATATACTTGTCTAATGAATTAAAGAAATGTAGAATCAAACGGAATAAAGCGATATTGGAGGAAATGTGATGTATCTAGACTTCTAGAGATTAGATTTAAATTATTACGGTAATCAAAAAATGTATTCTTAAGGTACCACACCCGCAGTAAAAATTCGATTTTTCTTTTTATTTTATTAAAGATGTAAGTATGTTTTAAGAATACTCTATTCAAATTTTATGAATGTTGTTGAATGATTATGTCTTTTTGTAATTATTAATCATTAAATTTTGAACGCGTTTGTCAAAATTTTTCAACATCTTAGCAGTAAATAAAAAAAAATATACATCCAATTAACAAAAATTAACAAAATGGTGAACCACTGCATTTTTTTCAAATTTCGCAAAAAAATGGAATTGTTTAAGTATTTAAAAAATAGAAGGGCATCTATAATAGAAAATTCCATATGTACCATGGAGACTGGTTTTTTGTACAATTAACGATTTGGCCTATACAAATTGGATGAATAGTTTTTATATTTGTTGTGAGTCAGGTTGAAAATATTGTAGTTTTGGGAAAATCCATTGACTTGTATATAATAGGCTATCAAAGTAAAATGTTGGGCCGCAAACGCATCATAGCAATGATATAATACAATCAACATATAAATGAGTTTCAGACGACAAAAATGATTATGGTTTGTAATCATTATTTTGAAGCTCAATTTAGTGGTTTAAATTACAAGAATGAAAATGGATATCAATTATTCTTGGTCAAACTAATTGTAAGTAATGATTCAAAGCTTAATACAAATTACATATATCGTTTGACCTATAGTATCATCGGACTTAACTGTTGAGCGGAAAAGCAATTGTATAATTGTATACTTGTTGGAAAGTGGCACTCACGTACTTAAAAACATTTCAGGCACAGCCCTCCTCTGCGGCCTCTCCCCCGAATTAGCGCCTCTGCCCCCCCCCCCTCCCAATATTTTTTTCCAAATCTCTAATATTCATACATATATAAATTTACGCTGACAGACGAGGTGGTTTTTAAGATATAATTTTTATACTTTCGCATCTCGTTCGCATCAACGTAATATTCGCTTATTTGACGGATTATTGAAGGAAAATTAACTTTATTACTATTTAGGTGTCAAATTTTAAATTTTAAATTATCGTAATTCTAAATTAATAGAAATTTAATCAATTTTGAAAAGAATTTATTGATTACAGAATTATACAGGGTGTTTAAGTCCACTCTCACCCACTTAACTTTTAAACGGTTTGAAATAAAAAGTGGGCATTTTTATGCGATCAATGGATGATATTAATCAGTTAGCGCACACACCGACCCTCGCGAGAAGTGCAGGAGGTGTAGTAGTACCCGGGGTCGTATTTGAAGTAGTACCCAGGGTCGAGTGATAGTTCATTTGAATGGGGTTTCTAAGATGAACGCGTTTGAAATAGATAGGACCATCTGTCACTGATTGTGAGTTATGGCCATTAAAAGATTGTTATTGGGAGTGGGAATTAACGACAATCTTTAATCAATCGGAAATGGTCTCGTAAAAAATTAAATTGAAAGCAAACAATAAAACAAATTAAATAAGAAGAATTTTGAATGTAAAAAATAAACGGACAATTTAGAAGAGAAACTATACATTGATAATGTAAATTTTTATAAAACTGTGGATTTGTATTTCTGGCAGTTCGATTGGACTTCTCGGGTATGCACTTTCAATGTGCATCTCTTTCTATCTAATGTTAAATTTGAACGCTGTACTGCCGTCCTTAGCATACTTACCGTATATGTATATTGGACGAAACCCAGATATTGAACCTTCTACTTTGAGGCGGGATTGCTCTTATTGTATAGTCTTGTTCATCAAGCAAAAGTTGTACTTGGCAAACATATTTTTTTTTTATTTTGTAATAAATTAAAATACTGCATAAATCACATTTATATAAATTAGAGCACTTATTACGGTTCAATGTGAGCATAAAAAGCTATCGTTATCCTTAACCATTTTACCGTATATACAAATAACTTAGAGGAAATACCGTATGTGATCTAAAACCATGTGGATTTTGTTATTAAAAATACCGTATCTACGCAATCAATAGGCGGGTATGCATAGGTATTTTACCGTATTTGCTTAGGGGAATTACCGTATCTGTTGCAGATACGGTAAAAACCGCTAAGTATTTTGCAGATACGACAAAACCCC
>JANTOP010008328.1:0-16005 GCA_027564815.1 Symmerus nobilis
ATGAAAATGTCAGTTTCTGTAAATTAATGTCAATTTCTCTCAAATCCTCTCAATTCTTAAAATTACGATTGCAGTTTGTACACATGGAAACACGGTGTAAAGTGTAATAAGCCATAGAAATCTGAAATGCACAATACTATATAGCTTCTGGGACTTTTCACGTAGGGATTATTACCGTATGGCTTGTTGCACGACCCCATTCGATTGTTTGTTTTTTTACACTAAAGAATAAAAGTACCGTGGTTGTCTCAGCGTTGGGCTCCGGCTGCTGTCCTAACAGCGAGACGCGAGACTAATCTGATAATTATATTGTATAATATTGTAATAAGAATAATCAAAGTTGAATTTAATAATTTGATTGCGTTACACCAATTTGATTAGCTGTTATATTTTAATTTTTTAGTTTCATTTGTGTAAACTTTGACTTTAATCAGTAGCAATGGAAAGTGCAGACGAATCTTTATTAATGTCCCGCAGAAATGTGTACAAAAATTTAATAAAATTCCTAAAACCGAAAAGAATTTAATTTTTCATTTGGACTCGGACTCGCCGAGTCCTGAAAACCCGAGTTTTCAGAAACCCTAGTAACAGTCACATTTTCAATTCAATAGGGGTGCCCTGAAGTACTCCGCCCGAGGGCGCAAAGAAGGCATAGACCGGCACTGCTTCCAGTCACCCCCCCAAACCCATCTCACAGCTCACAATTCCCTTAGCATCAATTTTTGATGAGTTTCTACAGTTTCATTTCGTGCTCTATTTCTGCCATAACGGGACGAATGTGACCCATAACTCAATATCTTTGGCCAATTTTGGCCACAACAAGTCAGAATGAGATTAAAAAATGGTTAATGCTGGCAATATGGTGACAAAACGGACAAAAAGTTGGGATGAAATAGTTGGAAAAAATCTAGAAAATCAAAAAAAAAAGCAACGAGATGGCCAGGAATTCAGAAATTCAATTTAAAAAATTTAGAATAATTGAAAAAATTAGGGAAAGTAAACTGCGAAAAAATCAGAAATAAATGATTCGGTAAACGGTCCAATTAAGGAGAAAATTAGTCGGAGAATTACCGGAAAAATTAAGAAATCTCGGCAAAATTAAATTGCTTATTTCCCATAGTTATTATTCTGTTTGTAAACCGCCAGATATTTTTTAATTCCAAATTTGATTAAGAAAAGTTCATCAAATTTGGTTGCATTTTTTTCCGGATGGTTGATCGTTTTCAATATTTCTTATTTTTAATTTCAAATGGAAATAAGAAATGTATAACTGACTCAATCTTCAATTTTCTTGATTTAAAATTGCTTTTTACTGATATTTAGAAAATAGTTTTTATGTTTAGTATTACAAACAACTTGGTTCGTTTTACAAAAATATTAATCGAGTTAGCAAATGGTCTCGCGGGTTAATTGAATCGTATAATCCGGCCCGCGGGCCGGAGGTTGCCCACTACTGATCTATACCATTCTATACTCTCTTTCGACGTGGATGTATCGTATCGGATAAGAGTACGCTTGGAAATTTATTATTACAATTTAAAATCAGTAAAATTGAAAATTTTCTGAAAAAGCTTTATGAAAGTTCATCGAAAGCTTTTAATTAAATTATTATTTTAATGCAATATGGAATCTAATTTTTCTCCCGATAATTAAATTTAAATGAAATAATAACAAATAATATTTTACATTTCGGTTTTAAATTTATACGATTTAAAATCCATTTTTAATCTCAATAATTTAACGTTATTGAAAAATAAAATTGTCTGAAAAGAGCTTTAATAAACTTCCAAAAGCTTATATAAAGATATGAATTAAAATATTAGTTTACCCAAAATCAAATTTATTTTATCTCCCTTATCATGAAGACGTTCATATTCGTAGTCCTTGTTTGCCCTTTCTTGAAAAATTCATCAGCTTTCAATGAGCTTTCGAGATTTTTGAAGCATTTTCTTGAGAAAATTTAAAATTTCGTAAAAGAACCAATATCGGGATAGAAAATAGATTTTAAATTTAAAATGTCAAAAATTAAGTTCGAAACTTATAGCTTTCCTTGAGCTAACGATGTATTAAGAAAGCTTTTAGCGAAAATCTAAATTTAATGAATCGAATAAAAATTAGATTCCAAATTATTCAAAATTACATTTTAATTTTAAGCTATCAATGAGCTCTCGCGGTTACACGTAAAAAATTAGGTTCGGAAAATAAAGTTTTCAGTGAGCTTTTATGTTTTACAGAGCTTTTAAAGCTGAACTAATTTATAAACATTTTACATCATTACATTTTCTAGGATCCGAAGAAAATTATCGGGAAATCCGGATCAAATGTCGCAATATCCGATATTCAAATTTCTCGGTACGAGCCCTTACGAATTTTTGAAGTGAAACTTCTTTGCGGAGGGTAAACCAAAAATTGATGTAACGGAAGTTGGTTGGACGTTTGGCTTGCCAGCGTTTAGAATTATTTCTATACCGAAAATAAATGTCGGCGCTGTGTGGAGACACCAAATACTGAATTCAGCATTTGGCTAGCCAGTCGTTTCGAAATCAGAGAATTTAAAAATAACATGAATGTCAACAAACTGAGAGCGATAAAAATGACATGTCTTTTATATAGACTGAATCCTCTCCAAACGTGTCCGGCTACCATATTCAAATGATAGAAAAATATATAGAAAACAATAACAAATCAATTTAATAGTATAGAGTAGCGCCTAGGGAAAAGGGGAAATTACATTTAATTTAACTAGGAATCGGCCATAGTTGATTGAAAATTGAGATAATTTTACTGACAAAAACACACAATTTTACGTGCAATCAGCCATTCGTGTGTTAAATACTCTCTATTCTCAGTTCAAAATATTTCCATACCGAATATGGGGAAATGTCGATGCAGTTTGGAGACGCCAAATACTGAAGTCAGCATTTGGCTTGCCAGTCGTATCGAAATATTTCCATACGGAAAATAAATACTGAAGTCAGACATGTCCAGACGTGAAAACCAGTTAAATTGAGGTAGGAAATGTAGGTGCAGACGCCAAATACTGAAGACAAAATTTTTTTCTGTTACAGGGTGGCCCAAAAATGTATTACCCGATAATTTTTTTCTCTCTTACAGGGTGACCCAAATTTTTCTCCTACAGAGTAACCAAAAAAATGTTACTGAAAAATTATATTCTTACAGGGTGACCCAAACATTTTTTCTCTTACAGGTTGACCCAAAATTTTATTTCTTGCAGGGTGACCCAAAATTTGTTTTCTTAAGCGTGACCCAAAAATGTTTTTCTTACAGGGTGACCCAAAAACCATTTGGACATTTCTTGCTCAACAATTTTTTTCTCTCTTACAGGGTGAACCAACATTTTTTCTCTTACAAGGTGGCCCAAAAGCCATTTGGACCCAAAAAATGTCTCTCTTAGAGGGTGACCCAGAATTTTTTTCTTACCAAAATCTATTTCGACCCCAAAACGAATTTAATTAAATTGTCCAAAAGAAGTTTCACTTCAGCAGTGTGGTCTAAGCGCACGTGTTTTTTTTTATGTTTCTTAAATAAATTTCAACTTTCCGGAATATTTAATTTTTATATTTTTACCTAGCTGTCAAAGCAACCCTCTGCGTTTTTACATTTTTTCCGCCCGAAGAAAATATTCGGCATGCACTTGAATTAAGCAAACGCATATGATAAAGGTTGTTACCATTTCGTTAAGGGGTCATACAATTCTGCACACCTTAATGGAGATGTTGACCGCAAGCCATTAGAAAGTTGCTTAATTTTTCTTGTGATACAGGAAACTGCACTCACTGAAATTTCCTTTTATTGAGTAATGTTTTATTTATTTGAAATTTATTTCTTTTATATTTATATACGAAATACCTTAATTAAAAAAGAGTTATTCTATTACTTTCTGAATAATATAATTACAATTAAAAAGAAATTATTTAATAATTAATATAACATTATCACCGCCGTTTATTTCTTGGTATTTTTCAACGGGGTTTCATTCATTTAATTAACTAAATAAAAAATTAGCAACTAAAATTAACCTATTTCATAAGAAAAAAAAATTAAGCAACGATTCAAAAAGAAAAAAAAAACAATAAATTCAATAAAAGAAAAATTATTGCCAATTAAAATAACGTAACGTAATTCCAAAAAAAAATTAATTAATTGTCCTGAGCGTTAAGAAAAAATTATGTTTGTAACTAAAATCACTTAATTTATTAATAAAAATAATTAATTAGAGAATCGATTCAGATTCTCTCCAATCGTCCTCGAATTGGTTTGTAATTCTTTTAATTTTAATGGCAAATCAATTTTATTTAAATTAATTTTTATTTGGGTTAATTCAATTCATTAAATATCCGTCCGACAAAATATTCAATAAACTAGCTTAATTTAATTATCAATTTTCTCAAATTTGTGTCCGGATATACACGAGATTTTTCCAAATGTTTTTTAACCCATCGAAAATAATATACAGATAAATCTAATGTATCACTGGGGGTAAGTAGAAAGTAACAAATTAAAATACTAAACCCATCCAACTATGCATACCCATGGATAAGATCTTAAATTGAAAATATTCTTGTTCTGCTTCTCATAAAATATCAAACACCCTCCTATCCAGTATCCACCACAAATATTTCTCAATTTACAAAACATAACAATAGAAAACGATTTCAAAATAATTTCCCCCCAAATCCCCCATTTCTAATCTGCATTCTATTTTCGGTGGGAAAAAAACAATTATGGAATTGACTGGAAAAATTATATCTTCTTTCTTGTCTTCTTAATTCAAAATCTTATCAAATAAATGTTAGTTATTAATTAATTTACTTTAATTTAATTAGTCCTTTTTTATCTGCTTTTTTATGTTTAATGTTTAATTAAATATGATCCTTACAAGCTATCAGCATAGATTGTTTTTTAATTATTTAATTTAACTTCTCTTACTCTATTTTAATAATTAGAATATTAGATATTTTAATTTAAAGAGGCATGTTATCGTTTATTTTTATTTTAAACTCTCCTCATAAAAAGATATTTTCTTGCAAGATAATTGTGAATTTTTTTTATTGAAATTCGATGAAAATTGTAAAGTAAATGAATTAAATTACAAAATATAAATTGATTGAATTGATAAGTAAATTGATTTACGTTTTTGAATCAAATTGAAAATAAAAATTGTATGTTTTTAGATTATTTGTGATTATTATCGTTTTGATAAATTTAAAATGAAGCGAAATCTCTTCGAGATCTTTCGATTACAGTTGCATACAAATTATATATAAAAATAAGATTTATTAAACGGTTTTTCTAACCATTTATCCATTATTTTGTTTCTATATTAACGTAAGAATTACAAGCTAATTACTTCTTGAATTATTTTCTAATTATTTTCATTCTTTTCCATACGCTGTAATCAAAATTAATTAATTTTCCTTTTATTTAACGAAATTCTTGTAGTGAAATTGTTCCTTCGGTTATGAAAATTTTGGCGTTTGGCTGGCACACACGTGGCGATTACAAAATATTAAAAAATAATCAAATCGAAAAAACAAATAATAATTAAAAGTAGTCAGTAGAATTGGCGGTTGGCAAATTAACCCGAACAATTTAGATAAATGAAATGAACCAAACGCGCCAATTTAGCGGTCAATTAGGAAAGGTCTGCAGGCCGGACATGGAACGAAGAATAAAAAATCAATTTTTTGGATCGTAAAAAATGAAAAACATAAATATCTTTCTACTTACAACTCGGTGCCGCCCCGTAATTCCTCTGTATCTGATCATAGGTAAATTTAACAAATGCATCATACTGCTCGGCCAATTTATTTGTCAATGCAGCATCGTACTGTTCACGTATTGCTTCCTCACGTTCTTTTAGCATACGTTCGCATATCAATTGGACCTGAAATAAATAACAATCAACCGATCAATTGAATTCTGGTGATGGTTACAAAATATATTCCGCTTAACCAACCTGTTTGAATGTAAACAAACCTTTATCCGGATTGCGTAACAAACTGGGCGGAGTGTCCGGTCGCCGTGGACTATCCGGTCCCATTTCCGAACCACTCGATTCAGAGTCTTGCATCCGTTCGATGGCCGTTGATGAAAATGTCAACTGTTTTCGACGATGAAGACGTGTAATCTCTTCCCGAATATTTTCAGCCATTTTTTCTGTGAATGGGAAATTTAATTAAGAAACGGAAACTTAACCCTTCCCGCCTATCCTTACCAGGAGTCAATTTAGGATAAGTTGCTTCAGCAAATAGTGACGGTTTCGGTTCGATCTGATGTTTTACGGACGACGATGCCATTTGATGTGTTGGACTGCCGCTGTACGGGCTACATCGACGTCTTTTATTCGGCCGTTGATTTAATGATTCCCAATCTAGTGATCGTTTTAATGTGGCACAGGCCATCGTTCAATTGCATTCAATTCTTATAAGGTTCAATTAAAATTATTCTAGAATAGATTGAAATTTGTGAATCGAAGATAAACGGAACGGAATTAAAAACGAAAAAATGGCTGACCACAAAAGGAATTTTTCTACAAAATGACAAACATCCAATTCGAGCCAATAAAAAAAAAAAAAGAATTCCGATACGATGGATAAAATCGAACAAAAATGGTATATCAAATTACATATACAATTCCAACGGAAAAAAAATGGCTTCCTCAACTGGATAATCGCCTTCTTCCTTGTGGTAAATTTAAACGTTTTTTTTATCAGTTTTTACGTTCAATAATAAACATATTGACAATTCGGATAAAAATTTCCAAAACTTTGAAACTTCTACTTTAATTTTCCGATATTCATGAATTAAACGACAGAATATTAATTCTGAAATTATGGAAAATGATAATCAAAAAATTCTTTAAAATACCTTTCCAATATGGCCGCTCGTTGAACAAATTTCTCGATGGTTTCTGTTTGATATTTTTCGATGAAATGCCAAATGTTAGGTGGTGAATATAATTATCCCCGTTTGACAGTTCAATTTGCCATGGAAATATACCAGTGATAGACTGGAATAGTAATTGAAATGTAGTCGCAAGAATTCAATGAATTTCTTTTTCAGGCCACTCTGCGGCGAGCCTATAGTGATTAATGCCTAGGCATGACCTATCTTACCATATAACAAGGAAAGTTTGTTTCTGCGTACTCGTATAATCTATAATGAACTAAATGACCTAATGTAGGTACATTTAAAATAAATTATTAAATACAGTAGAATACCGATATATCGTGTTTTCAAGGGAACGAAGGAAAATACGATATATCGAGATATTCACTATATCGGCATTATAAAATGTCGGAGGTAGAGAAGAAAAAGTACATAATACCGAATGTTTTTATTTATTTTGTGCATATTTGTCCTATGTTTTTTGTTTGTTCTATGTTTTGCTTTGTTGTTATTTTAGCCCCTTAACATTTGAGAAGGCTGTGGCACGCCAACGTTTCGCGTTAACCCTTGGATATAATTTAATAGTAAAGGATTTTGTTATATTGTAACGCTATAACTGTTAGTTAACAATTTATAACGGAAGGTCACTTGTGACAATATACTCCGTGAACGGGGCACGTTGTCACATCACATTTAAGTAGTTGAAACGTGATATCTAAACTCAATTAAAGAAGAATATTAATTAAATCTGGTATGCTGTAATGTAAAGAAGTACAGTCTTCCATTAGAAAAATTTTATTGTGCAAAATAATAAATGAAATTCAAAATTTTTCTTCTAATCTGAACATACGAGAACCGCTAGAAAAATTCAACTCATTTCTACATGTTTTCCTCGTATCCTTAGTCAATTTTAACGATAAAATTATTCAAAATATTTATTTAATATTAGATAACATTTTTTAAGGGGAGATATACATATAGATATATATATAGATATATATATTTGAAAATTTTAAGAGAAACTATTTGAAATATCGGATTGGGAGTTTTTCTATCTAAAAGTACACACATTCAGGAATATAATTTTTTTTTAAACAAATTCCAAAATTGTCGGCATTTCGGTATTTTTCCGGAACGCCGTAAAAAACCCCCACATAAACGGTACCTATTAATTGGCGTTTCTTTGAAAATCATCTGAAACCAAAAAACTAAAAAGATTGTTAAACTAGATACTATAATATAGATTTGTTAAAATGGCAGGCGATTGAACATAGCATAGCGATTTTTGATACAAAAATTAGTTCTTATTTCGCCTATAAAAAAGCAACGAAAAAAATCCTACGACATAGACTAGATAATTTATATAAAGAAAAACCACAAATTCAAGGCAATCGGTTCAGTGGTTTTCGAGAAATTTTGGATACCGATTTGAAAATCGTGGTTTCGAGAAAACCGCTTTTGAAAATTTGCCAATGGGTAAGTCATGAAGCTTTTCAACTTACATAGAACCATCACTGATTAAAAAATGATCAAAAATTTTTCACCAAATATTCTTGGGACCTCAAGTTTCAAGCAAATGCGATAACTTAAACTTCGATATTCTACAATGCGAGAAGTATATCTCCCCTTAAAGTCGTCATACGTAGATTCTCAATATATTCTTTTCTATACATTACATTCCATTCATATTTTCAGCCGTGACAGCGTGCCCCGGGGAAATTGTGACAACGTGCCCAATGGTATATTTTCATTTTCAAGAGGTTCACGGCCGCTATGTTTAAGATATTCACATTGTTACCTCTGTCCTTTGTTTCTTAAAAATTCACCCTTTAAAATAATATAACATTTTATTGTGTTCAAAAATGCCGCTAGTGTCAATTACTTGAAAACTGCGACAATAAAATTTGTCTTGCCATGCAAAAAAATGCTCAACTCGATATCTAGTAAACAGAGCTGATGCGATCGCGGAGTAGTGAACGTGAACAGAGTTGGCATACATAGATACAGATAATATATGACCGGTAGTGCGATATAGTGAATACTTTTCGCAATAGAACCATTGTGGCAACGTGCTTCGTGTGACAACGTGCCCCGGTCTACCCTATACATTAAAAATTCATATTTAAATGTTTGATTTAAAATAATGATGATCAAGCGTGTTAATCCCCGAGCATTGAATTGAGCTAAAAAATTACGTACGCTGTTCATTAATTTCTTGGCCACTTTAGGAGTAATGCTCGGAATAATGTCTCCTTCTTCTTCTCTAACTCCTTCACCATCCACGTCATATATTGGGAATAAAATTTCATCGTCGTTTGGTATTCCTGTAATCACCACGTCATCATCAAAATGGACCAAGTCCTGAAAAGTGATGGGATTTTCATCATTTTGTACTAAGAGGTGCCATCCAAATTAAAGTGCTATGATTTCATCTTCCGTGGCCGGATTTTGTGCACACACATCTCGACATTTTAAATTTTCGTTGACTTATTTTAAATTTGTTGCAAGAATGACGTTTAGAAAGATAGCCAGCAATTTTCTCATTCTCATTCGTAAAAATTTTCCGATTTGTATTGTCTATCTCTATATTAAAACTCACTAATTTTTATATCAACAAAGAATTATATTTGTCAATAGCTCCTAAACCAGTTGAAAACAAGTGAGGTGAATCAAAATTGGTTGAGTAAATACACTGACGATAACGACCAATTTCGTTGACAACTATGTGCACAAAAACCGGTCACCGGTCCAGCTTTCAAGAAGATACATTTTCCTTGTCGGGCCATGGTAAAAACTGTAATATTTGTAATATTTGTAATATTTAAATATTTGCCGAGAACAACAGAGGATAATGAAGCAAAATCTTGGAAAATATCTATGCATACGTTTTATCGGGATTATTCTCGAAATTATGCGAGAAGACGTTTTGTTGACCTCGAAAATGAAAAACCTGATAGAAAAAATTACATTATACCGAGGGAACCGAAATGCATTGGTTTTATACGAGTTATCGAGATATTTTCAAGGGACAGGCAATTTTATTCGATTTATCGGGATATACCATATAACAGGAAACGAAATATCGCGATTCTACTGTAATTGTGTTGATACCCTTAGAAGGTTTATGCCAGTGTTGGCAACCTCTCTTGGCTGAGGGTCAAAATGCATCACAATGTGAGTATTAGGAAGACGATAAGAGTCAGTGATATTCTTATTTTTAAACAACCGTTCTCGGAGAATATGATACTCCCCAAATCCTTACCCGTTAAATGCGGGGTAGAACTATTAAAGTGAGGATGTGAGGATACATAAATTGCAAAGACTCGATTCTACAAAATTTTGGATAAATCGAACCGTTAATTAACAATGAAATCAAAAACGATTAGGTTGTTCTATATAGTAAGTATATTATCAATGAGAATGAATAATAATGGAGTAATATCTAAAACTAATGTAAGTGATTTTTTAGCGTTGGGACCCAGAATTTTATTCGAATAACATGTAATTTATTTTTTCGTACGATTTGGCTAACGTGCATATAACGATTTTGTTTTTTTCATTCGTCTGTCCATCGTTCCCAATTACCCGATTTTCTAAAAACGGAACCTATCCATTTTATATTTAATTTTATAACTAGGAACGTTTTTCTTTCAATTAAAATCTTAATCGGTTCAAGAAATAACTTAATCGATTAAGGGGATCCAGAAATAGGGTCATTCGTTCTTAACGATTTTTAATTTGCCCCTATTTTCGCAAGTTTTCGAATGTAAGGCTGAAACTCAATTTTCTAAATCCATTTTACATTTTATTTTGTAACTTGAGTCGTTTTTCTTTAATTTAAAGACGAGAATATCGAGATCGGGTGAAGGAGGCCAGAAATAGGTAGGTTTATTCTTGTCAGTTGTTAGTTACCTTTCATTTCTTGCAAGATTTTAAATTTTAGGATAAAACCCGATTTACTGCAAACGGAACCTGCTAATTTTTTAGTTTACTTCATATTTAGGGTCGCTTTTCTATCATATAAAATCAAAACATCGAATTCGGGTGAACGTATTCAGAAATAGTCAACGCTCGTTTTTGGTCAATTTTAATGCTCGCATGTTGAATTTAAGGCGTCTTCTCACTTTACAATTTTCGAAAAATCGATTTTTTCTTTTTACATTTTTTGATAGTATACACATCCAAAAGTATCATACTAAATTTTATGAAGATCGGAGGAGTCTATAGCCTTTCCATGCTAATGTTACCTCCTCTGATCCCAACCCCTTACGATTTTTAGGCGATTTTCTCGAAGAAGTGTTTTTCGACGCCTTGTTGACTTAATCGTCGAAATTACTGAGCTGATCCCTATGAAATTTTAACCTATTCGCTACAACCATAGCTATAGCGCATATCAAGGAATTTTTCAAATTTTGATATTTACTATTTTTTTTTTGCCAAAAACCTGTAAAAAATACACGTTTTTTTTTGTTTTTTCAAAAAATGTCCGCCATTTTGTTATTTTTGCATATATCAAAGATCGTATGATGTGCGCTATAGCCATTTATATACTAAATCTAGAACAGTTTGATTTTTTTATTTCAGATGATCCATCTCCGAGATTTCATCAACAGCTCAGACATACTATTTTTTAGGGGCATTTTTTGAATTCCTCTTTCCATGTATAAATAGTGACTTAAATAAAATAAAAAAAAATTGTATATGTAGTTCGAAAGTGTATTTATTAAGTGGAAAAACTCTTATATTAATATCTAAGGGATATGTTCCGGTTGTGGGCACCCTTTGGTTTTTGGCTCATAATTCTTAGTGAAGTTCATATTATTAAGACATATGGATACCAATGGAAAGGTAGAGATCTTGGCTAACTTTTTGCTGATGTAACTGTATTGATATTGTCAACTAGAAAAAAATTATTACCGATTGTATGATACGACCTTTTTTGGCAAAAAAAAATGTTGTACCCGGTTGTTAAAAAATTACACTTTATTTAATAAACGAACAATTCCGTCCTCTATGGATGCGTAATCGCATTCTTTCGACACTCGATTCTCTGAACAAAGGAGAACTTAGAACGGACCGAATACTCGCGGAAATGTACGAAAACCGTCCATCTTTGCATAAAATACGTTAGGTCAACATAAACAGCAATACTACACAGTTTTCTAACCAAACACACGCATTAAACGAAAAATAAAGGGGGGTGCCCATAACCGGAAATAGCCGCCATTTTTTCAATCGATCAAAAAATTGCGTGGTGTGAACCTTTTGGTTGAAATCAATATTGAATGACAAACTATAATAAAGATACTGCATAAGTATGCATTGCACTCACCTCTTCCAATTAAATCACTTTGACCTATCTCACTTTCAAAATATTACCAAATCACTTTTTTTTCTTTTCTCGCCACTTATTTTAATTTTGTTCACAGCTTTACAGCAAACATGTCTATTCGTTCCGGTATCAGCCCAAAAATCATGTACTGTGAACGTACACGTTCGGCAGTATTCAGGTCAAAGCATTTGCTTGCTATCAAAAGTTACGCAGGGGTGCCCACAACCGGAACACATCCCTTATATTATAAACCTACCGATAAAATTCATGAAAATAGCATTTTTTCTTGGTGTCTAATGTGAGAAGACCCCTTAAGGTGTTAGGATATTGTCCCTGTCCAAAGATTAATATCATTTGACAACAACTCATGGCTTGTATCGACTTTCAAGCTATAAGCAGTTTTTTACAAACAAGAGATTGCTTAGGAACCGCACTCTGTTGATGCCAAAGTTGTCAATAATATATCAACGAATTTACTTATTTCTTACATTAACAAACCTTATTTCTTACATTTTAAAATCCATTTTCTATCCAACCAACCATCCATAATGAAATTTAAATTTGTTCCAAAATAAAGCTTTTAAAACTTCGAAAGATCATTGAAAGCTTAAAATTAATATGTTATTTTAAACAATTTGGAATCAAATTTTTATCCGATTCATTAATTTTAAATGAAATATGACATCTTGGCAGAAAGTTTATTGAAGCTTTTAAAAGCACAACGAAAGCTTTAAGTTTTGAATTTAATTTTTAACGTTTAAAAATCTATTTTCTGTCCAGATTCGATCCTTTTGCAAGATTTCAAAGTTGTAACATAAAATAATTTGAGTTAGAAATTTGCAGCAATAAAAATTGGTTACGATTTTGTTGATATTTCAGGTGTGCACTGCACCTACTGCGCATTAGACTGCACGCCACTGAAGTGGAGATACATTTAATGAAAAGACTCTACAGAATTCTACAGAATTTTGCATAAATCTAATAAACAATAACAATAAAATTAAAAACATAAATCATTAGGTTGTTTTGAGCATGATATAATCGGCGACAGGTCAATTGTAATTTTTGTCTGTTTATATATAATTACACTATCTTCTCGGAACTCAAATGGGTCACTTGAAATTAAGTTGAAGTTTAAGTTGCTGACCCATGTTTTATGCAGCAAAGAACATGAGACCCATGTTTTAAACATCTATAACACAATTCCATCTTAATGACATTCCACGATAGTGTGTGTCTCCTTCGTCATCTCGAACTCACCACCCAGCTGTCAAAAACAAATAAAATCGATCGGGCAAAAAGTGAAAAGTACCCATTTTTTCTGTGCAACGCGAAAAAATCGTCCAAAAATCTTGGAAAACCGTAAAGATTTTAGAAAATTTAACTTAAAACCAACATGTCCGAATTATTGAATCAATTAATCTTAAGTTGAATTGATTTTGTTCGTTATCTGGACCGCCTGGAAGTATTTTGTCATCGCCCAACGAACAGTTGCGTGCGATCCCTGCATCTGATCCAACAACAATTTTATTTTATTTTCCGGGCAACGAAATACAGTGACTAAACAATATGGATAAAAGGAAATTATCGTAAGAAATTTTTATCTAATTTTAATTGCTATATTTTCAGATGCGAAACTGAAAACACCCAAAACCGATTTTCAATCGAAACACCTGTCTTAATATTAGCACGAAAACTTGATATCCGATTAATTAATTAAACCTACGTTCTTACGTAGACCAACCATAATTAGAATATATTAGTTTCCTATCAAATATTCGAATAAAATCGCTATAATTCCTTTTATGGAATTTATTAATATTTAAAAATGTTTCCATTCTATTTATCCCATAAAAACGATATAAAATGGACAAAATACTAGTTTTCCACTCCCTTTGCTTGAATTTACATCCCCCGTATCCTTGACCGAGTAAAAATCAACGAGAAACCTTTACCCATACCGCCATAATAATAATAGGGGATGGTCGGTTGTTGGAAGTGAATTATTTTCTCCATTTTATCGATTTTCCATTTTCTATTATTCTTATTTTGATTTTTTCATGGTTGAATTTTTCTTAAAATTACGCCACAAGATATTTCCCGTTCAATATTCTCCAGGCAACGTATTTATATTCCGATAAATTTCCAGAACATCCGGTGATACATTGTACGAAATCTTAGGCTTACCAAAAACCGCAACACCCGAAGATATCAAGAAAACGTATCGAAAATTGGCGTTAAAATATCATCCCGATAAAAATCCAGATAATCCAGATGCGTCTGATAAGGTGATTAAATTATGGGAACCGTAAATCCATCCACCGATATCGATTAAATTTATTTATATTTTCTAGTTCAAAGAAGTGAATCGAGCCCATTCCATCCTAAGCGATTTAACGAAACGGAACATTTACGATAATTATGGTTCATTGGGATTGTATATCGCCGAACAATTTGGTGAAGAGAATGTGAATGCGTACTTTGTGGTTACATCACCAGCATGCAAGGTATAACATTTGATTTGCCTTATCTCTCTACCAAAGTGATATCTTATTATTTATTTATTTATTTATTTTCTCCGCTTCTTTCCGCACTCATTTTGATATAAATATTTAGGCTTGTTTCATCATTTGCGGTATAGTCACCGGATGTTATTGTTGCTGTTGTTGCTGCTGTTGCTGCAATTTCTGTTGTGGCAAATACAAACCAATGCCACATGATCATGATTCCAGAAACTATGAACATTTACACGTAAGTTGATCAACCAATTGTGTCCGCCGCTTCATCACCTTTATATCAATATAACTAATCTGTATCGGAGCATGATAAATCGATTCTTCAAGTCAATTTTATTTGGTTAATACCATTTAGATTTAGCATGACGCTTAATTATTTTTATTTTATTTATTGTATTGCTTTTTTCCCCCCGTATACCCAAAACTGGGCTATTTGAGTCGAGAGATTACAAATTAAAAAATGTTATATTTATAGGAAAAAAAAAGGTAAGCGAATTGGAGATATATTTTCAATGTAAATGCGACAAGAATCTTATCAGTTTTATGATTAATTGTTTATATATTTTTTAAGTTATATTTAAGCTTGATATTTTGGTATTCTTTGTATTTTTTTTTTAAATGTTGAAAACTTCAAAGAAAAGGAATCAAATTATTATTTTATCTCTTTGGCTATATCGCCTCTAATACCTTTAAATTTTACCCAGTGGTTTTTCAGATTTATTAAACAGGGTTTTCCATCTATATGGAAGACCTCACACATAGTTCCTATATATAAATCTAGACTTCGTAAACATATAGAGAACTATAGAGGAATTGCTATACTTCCAACTATTGGAAAATTTTTTGAGACATTAGTTTGTGATATATTAACGTTTAATGTAAAAACATATATATGTGATAATCAGCACGGCTTTATTAAGGGAAGATCAACTGTGTCCAATCTGTTAGAGTTCTCAAATATTATCTTTGAATCTCTCAAGTCCGGGTCGCAAGTCGATGTTATTTACACTGACTTTTCAAAGGCATTTGATCGCGTCCAGCATAAAGTTTTGATAAATAAACTGTCTAAAATTGGTATTAGTTCTCCTTGTTTAAATTGGTTAAACTCATATTTATGTGGTCGTACACAATGTGTCAAAATTGGATCAACATTTTCGTCATATTTTGATGTCTTGTCTGGTGTCCCACAAGGGAGCCACCTTGGTCCTTTATTGTTTACATTATTTATAAATGATCTACCATCTG
>JANTOP010008339.1:0-32777 GCA_027564815.1 Symmerus nobilis
ATGCGATGGATGGTTACGAAGTTATGTGATCGTAAAGCCACCAATCGAGAACAAGGCTCAATACTTTTTCCCTCACCTAAAATATCTTCTGTTAGTGAATAAACGGCAATACAAATAGACTATGACAATCATTTGAGGAGAAAAGTGGAGGCTTTCAATGTAAAAACGTTTGACAAAGAAAGAGCGAATTTGTACCATGACTTTAAAACGATATCTATGGACATGCAAAGTGTACTTCAAATACGATCAACCGATGTTTCCTTGACATATCATAAGAGGAAATCTTCATAACTTTACAATTCATAATTCAGCCTTGCCTAATAATGCCTTCTGCCATTCTGCTATGCCTGGACAGAGATAAACGACAAAGAAGAGAGCTGCGAAGTAGGGTCTTTCATTTTAAAGTACATTCAGCAATTACCTGATAATGTAAAAGAGCATTCTATATTTTCTGATACATGCGCCAGCCAGAATCAAAATATGCAAATTTCAGCACTTCTATTAAATCTAGTGCAGGTATCAAACTTGAACATAATTGAGCAAAAGTTCCTAGAATCCGACCACTCTTACATGGAAGCGGACTCCACGGACAGCGCTATTGAAAAACAAAAAAAATGCATGCCAATTAATTGCGTTAATGGACGGAATAAATATATTTATTGGTGCACGAGTGCGGGTCCAAAACAAATGACCAAACCACACCGTTGAATTTAACTTTGCTGATTTTTACAATCTAAAGCAGCTAGCAAATAACCTAATTAAGAATAAGTTATGGGACTATGAACGCGAGAAAGTAAACTGGCTCAAAGTTGAATATTTCCGATACGAGAAAGCCCATCAATAATTCATCCTAAAATACAAAAACAATTTTCTAGATAATTTTTAATCTATCAATGTATTAGAAAAGCACAAGGGAAAAAACTCTAATAAGCAATTTGTTCAAATTAATAATATTCCTAACCTATAAAAATTAGTGTTCAAGAGAAACATGATTTGATGGAGATGTGTCAAAAAGGAGTTGTTCCCCAAGTTTTTCCATAGCTGATTCTCATGTTTGCCTTCAAATGATAATGTTATATATCGGTTGCCAGAAACAGATGTTGGGGAGAAGATACTGATAGTGAATAAGTATTTATTACTTCAGTATTATTTTCTATTCTTTTATTTTTTGTTTTTATTCTTTGTTTTTATTATTTTTATTTTTTATTTTTTATTTTTATTTTCTGTATACTTTTGAATAATTTACACACAAAAAAAATCATTCTTAATTCTTACTTAAAAGTAATATTATTACTTACACACAACGGAATATATCAAGAAATGGGTAAACGGAATCAGATTCACAGAATAATATGAACCTTTTAAGTTTAGACAACTATCTATCTTAAATCTATCTGTCTGTCTCGATACAAGCCTTGAACTCATATCTGAACATGTCGCCTTTATTACCGCATGTTTCTGTTGATATAACATTTTAACCAAACAGCCTGTAGAGGACTTCGGAAATTGTACAAAGAAATAACGAGAAAACCCATAATGTTTCTCAAAGATCCCATAATTCACATATAGAAATATTTGCGAATTAAACTAGCTTCCAACATTATATTTCTTTCAGGCAATGCCGTTTTATCCTATATTATAAAAAGAAGTTATTCCTCCATTTTGAATCCGATTTTGTGTAGGTGAAACATTATTTAATTTATAATAAAGTAATTATTTCCTTTTTGGCAAAGTTACAAAACTAAATTCAAAGAAAAAAGGGACATTTTCGTGCAGTCTATTTCCTTTTAACCTATTTTTTTCCTCAACAATATTTTATTCAATTTAATATGACATTTATTATAAGTTTGTTAGAAAATCATAGATATACCGACATAATGTAATTATAGGATGGAAAAATAAAGTCAAAGAGGATAGAAAACTTTAATTTTAATAAATTTATAACTCTTATCATTTTAATCTTAACCATTCGCCTCCACAATTTTATAATTGAATTTCTTTTCTTATCTACTTATAGGCGAAGAAATTTAGATGCCGTTATATAAAATATCAAAAATAGAATAATTTTATCACATTAACAAATAAAATTGTATGAAAATGAAAATCTTGTTATCCTGAAAGGAATAAAAAAAAATATGAATCATTAAATTTTCATCCCCGGAACTGTATACTCTCTGGTGATGATATATTTTCGTTGTCAATTTCCTTTTTCTTCCCATTTATATTTGATTTTACACATTTCAATTTAGGCACATCTCATTTTATGAACGGAAAATGTTACTTAGTCAACATTTTTTTTTCGTCCTTGTCAAAATAATGCTTTTTTTTCGAAAAATTGGGAATGTGAATTGATAATTATTTTTCTTGGATGAGAAATAGGTGTCAGCATAATAATTTATGTAAAAAACCATGAAACCGGAAGAAATATTAATGTATACTTCTATTAAGTAACGATTTTAAATTGCTTTGCTTCCATTCAGGTATTATCAGTGGATTAGAGTTCATTGAAAATCACTGTTAAGGATAAAATTAAGAAAGAACCGTAAAGGAAACGTTAAATTGTTTAGATGTTAATTTACCGATATAAGAACGATTGGATTGAAATGGGGATCATTGGCTAATCGAATTTTCATTTTATTTTCCGTCAGTATATAATTAGATCTGATAGGAGTTGGATGATGTGAGGATATGATTTCCACTTACAAGTATTTTTGCGATATACATATAAAACTAAAAACCATTGGCTATAAATAATCCCTTTACCTATAGGCGTTATAAATACCGATAATCCCATTTGGACTTTTTTTTAAAGAGCTTTCAATGCAGATAAATTTTTATCAAGAGTATACTTAAAAAGGTGCATATAGTATAGATAGTAAAGCTGTTTATTTTTATCAAATAACATTGATGTAGTACTTTTAGAATTAAAAATATATAGAATATATTTTAGATATTTCTGGATTCTGTATCTATAGATGTTGGTATATTTAATCCCCAAAAATCAATAACAAAAAATTAATCTCTCTGTAATGTAATGTGCCTTGAAATATATAGAAATAATATAAATAAAGTACTTACTTTTCCTTTCGTTGCTGTCGCTTTTTTTTAAACGCCTTTTTCACACGTAACAGCAGAAATGCGGCCCGATCAATTGATAATGTTGGCGATGATTGAACCTTTTCAGTTTTTTTCGGTCCATCGTCCATTGTCGGTTCGCCGGTACAATCCACCGGGCTTCGTACACACGCTCCCAATGAATTCACTTTTACAGCAATTAAATTAAAGTGGGTTGAAAGGAAATGGATGCTGATGGAATTTTCTTATTCCTTTTTCTTTATCAAATAATTTTCCGTTGATTTCCAATTTGCCAATATCACAAATTCAATTACAAGTTAATTATAAAAGATTATCAATACACTTTGGATTTGATAAAATTTCGCCGTTTGTCACAAAATTGACAAATAGCTGCCTGATAATATTTACATAAACGTTTTTCAATGTTCGATAAAATCTACTTAATTGCTTTTATTGCTCGAATTAGAAAGCTTTATTGCGAATTTCTTAACTTTTAAATTCTAAAACTCGGTTGAGCAATCTTGTAAAGTTTCAAAGTTTTAATTCATTTAGTAATATGTACATGTAATACAGAACAGGAAACTTACTAATTATAAAATTAGTTTATCTTCCTGACTACTTCGTATAAATTATTTATTAATTTGTTTCATATTCATAGAAGATAAATAATACTCTCAAAATATATGAAGGATATACTATATATAAAGATATTAATATTGTATATAACATTAGGGTGGGTCAAGAAAATATCAGATTTTTTTATTTCATTTAATTAGGAATACAAAATATACTCGCAGTATCACTCTATCAGTCAACAATATATTTACATTTTATTCAGTGGAATAGATATTATATTTTCTGCATTTGATGGAATTAGATCCTGATCAATTTTTCCCATACAATATTGCGTTTTCACAGCAATTTTTAGTATGAGACTAACAATATCTAGAAAAAATTAATTCATTGATTGCAACCGGGCAAGGGAGATAAAAGGAACAATCGATGTCCGATTATAATAAATATTTTACATGCAAGGAGAAACAAGTAGCTTTTGTAATCAACTATACCCTTATATATGCAAATGAATATTTCATAACTATCGACAATCAGAAATTAGTAAAGTCGGTAATAGGTAATAGATTCATATAGAGGAAATACCTGTGTAACCTATTTTGTAAGTTATATTTTGAGATTTTCTCGCGGGAAAATGACAAGTTAATTTGAATTTCATGTACAGGGTTCTATCTAGGGTTTCTGGACTCGATTCGACTCGACTCGGACTCCCCGAGTATTTGGGCAATTACTCGGACTCGGGACTCGACCAAAATACTCGCTGAGTCTTTAAAATTTTACAATATTTTCAATTGAAATTTGAAAGTCGTGCCAAGAAAATTAAAAGAAAATGTACTCAAATTTATTTATAAATTAATTTATTTAATTTCAAAAATTTTAAACCGTGCCGTTTAGACCAAGATAATTCGCGCGCCTGAATCCTATATTTACCTTGCAAAATCCTATTTTTCCGAGCAGATTTCAAATCGGAAATGTACTATATAGCTGCTGGGACTTTTCTCGTAGGGATTATTACCGTATGGCTTGTTGCACGACCCCTTTCGATTGTTTGACACTAAAGAATAAAAGTACAGTGGTTGTCTCAGCGTTGGGCTCCGGCAGCTGTGTTAACAGCGAGACGCGAGACTAATCTGATAAGTATAACATATTGTATAAGAATAATAAAAGTTGAATTTAATAATTTGATTGCGTTCAGATAATTTAAACAAATTTACACCAATTTGATTAGCTGTTAAGCTTAGATTTCATTGAAGAAACATTTAGAAACTTGTTGTTGTCTTGAGTTTCTCCTTGTTTACACATTTAGAAATTTTTAGCGACACATTATAATTTTTTGTTTCCACTAAAGAAACTAAAATTGTCTGGTTTGTTTAGTTAAACGACATTTTTGTACTTTTTATTCCAATTTTTTCCTGTCTCATTTAAGTTATGTGTTGGATTGTTCATTTCCACTACGGCACCAATACATACATATTTAGAATATAATAAATTTGATGTTTATAGTAATTTGTTCCACCGAGTTTCCAAAAAAAGAGAAAACAAGAACAAGCAGGAACATCCATTATTTGTTTACGATACAAATAGGAACTGTTAGAAATTTAATGGAACATTTCCTGGAAAAAGCAACAGAAACACAAAAGTTCCTCAATGTTCCTTCAATGGAAACTAACCTTTATATTTTAATTTTTTAGTTTCATTTGAGTAAACTTTGACTTTGGTCAGTAGAAATGGAAAGTGCCGACGAGTCTTTATTAATGTCCCCCAGCAATGTGTATAAAAATAATAAAATTCAAAAAACCGAAAAGAGTTTAATTTTTCATTTAGACTCGACTCGGACTCGGCGAGTCTTCAAAAATTTGGACTCGGACTCGCCGGGTCCTGAAAACCCGAGTTTTCAGAAACCCTAGTTCTATCTATATCTATATCTTAAAATTTAAATAGTTGGCTATCAATAATGAATTTTTGTGTCTGAAGAGACTATGAAAACCCATGTATTTCAATATTGTCTAGCGGCATACATAAAACAATTTTCATCTGATTATTTTTTTCTTTTGTTCTACTTGGGAAGATACGGGTATTTTTCGGCTATTGGGATTAAAATCAGTCTTTAGGTAAATTTGGATTGAATACTACAAATAAAATTTCGTACATATCGTGACTTTTTGCAATCCTTGAAAAGTCTAGAAGTCCCTGGCAAGGACTTTTCGATATTCGAACTAGTTCCGAGTGAAATCGCATTAAAGGAAGAGCTGCAACGGCATTAACATATAATATATAACATTGAGAAACATTTTAAACGCATTGCGCTTTGAAGTCACTTGTAGAGAAATTTTTTTTTGAGAGCTTAACGTAGGAAAATTTCTAAAAAGTTTTTTTTAAGTATTTTTTACAGCGCTGTGTAAACGTAAAAAAAACATGGGAAAATGATTTGCCGCAAAATCAACCCCAATTTGACCACAAAATCAACTGTTTTTACTTCTTTTTACGTCAAGTTCCCAGAATTTTAGTCTATTTATGGAATCATTCAGACATGGAGACATCACAGTCTGCTTTTTAGAATAATGTTAGAAAATGTGCAAGATTACCGGTAAACCGGTAATGGATTCTTTCATTACCGAATTACCGGTAATGAAAAAATCCGGTCAATTTGCAATCCCTAGCACCATGGTAGAATGGAAGACAAAGCCTTATATACAAAATGTGTATGTAGCTTTGTGCAATGGGCAAAGTGACTAAAAACAAAAAAATGACACAAAACAAACCATGTGTTTGGCGTGTGTTTGGTTCAATATGCGGCGGGCCTTAACCGGTTCATTCGCGCTGCGCAGATTATCTGTTTAGTTCGCGTGCGCATATTATGCGGGGGAAGACGGTAGGTATCTGAATTAGTTTTACTGATCACACAAGGAACCAAAAATCAAGTTGTGGTGTTGGGCGAGATAATATCAGTTGGTACTGAGCGATAGATTGGAAAGAAGCCAAATCGAACCGGATGAAACTTGAAAAAAATTTAAAATTGAATTATAATCCTTATTGGCAAGTTAAAATTGGATGGGCGAAAATTTGTAAATTAGCTGAAAATTTACAAAAAGAAGTTGGGCTTGGGCAATCGGAGGAAATAACAGTTGAACGTATATTAAGGAGAATTGAATGGATAACGGAAGGAGAGATTGGATTAAATGCACCCTATAAGGTAGGAGTAATGGGCCTTAGGTAGAAGTAATTATTTAGAATTATAGAAATCATAAAATAGAAAATATATTATTAGAAGAAATAAAGTCAATTTTCCAATAAATGTCCCTTTCTTTAATTAAAATAAAATTGAAAGAAAGAAAGCAGTACATCAAATCCCATTGAAACCCCTCTTATATTTATAATACGACGAATAAAAATTATGATGCGAAACTCATAATTGAATTGAGTAAAGCGTGTATTTTGTGTGAAACTGACGTTATGGAAGTGTTTATGCGATATTATCAACCCAGGGTGAAATCTCAACCCCGATTTAAATACGGGAAGAATTTTGGTTTTCAACGCCCTATATAAGACACTTCTCAACACGGGTTATTGAAAATTCGAATTGATAACCTAGGTTGAAAATATCTCTTCATAATCACTATTTTTTATTGAATTAAATTGAAAGTCAAGTGAAACTATAATATTTCTTATAATAGTAAATGCCCAAAATTATTGTAGGAAATGGAACCAAAATACCATATAAAAACTGAACAGATTTTCCGAAAGCAAAATCAGTTCATTTCTTATTTTTAAATTGTTGAGATCAAGCTTTCGGTTAGTTTCTTCATGCACACATGTATTGTTCGAATATCAGTACAAAATTCAGTACAAATTCTAAATCTGTACAGACCGTTAAAATTCAGTACTTTACTGAATAAATCAGTACGAATGGTGTCCTTAACCATATGTTACATTGAACCTATAGGTAAAGTGACCCCACTTTAAGGACATTCGTAACTCTCTAGAGATCGAATTTATGGATAAAAACTAATTCCACCCACCTTAACGCACATTTCGCAACATGAAGGAATTGTTATACATATGAATACAAAATACCTAATGTTTTTCCGGATATACCTTTTCAGACAATTCAAATAAAATTCGGGGTGACATGAGTATATTGCATGGAGGCGTAACGATGTAGTATCATTCTATATAAAACTTTGACAAAGTAGAATAATAGGACGGATGATAGAGGAAAAAAAGTCAAAGTATTTTCATACCCAAATCATAAAGTAAGTAACATAACAAAATTTCCATAAATTCATTTAATGACAATTTCCCAGACCGAATAACGTCGAATATATGAACTTAAATGTTGTAAAAAGCATTTTGTTCTAAGGTATTTTACTGCCTATTTTTTATTATTATACGAAACATAAAGTTTCGTCCAATAAAATTTATTATGAAATATACTCGATTAATAAACTAAAATTATTACCGAAAATATCTTGATAAATTCTATTAAATACCTTGGTCTCAGAACATAATAAATTTTTTATGGCAACAAATATGAATAATAAAAGTTTGGTAAATTGTATTTTTTGTATATAATATGATTTTAATATGGTGGAGGAACAATCTATCCGATCTACCCAAATACAAGCAACGAACCGTACCTTACCTACTTGCATAATCTAAGAGTATATTCAATGGATCTTCTAAAATTATGAAAAAATTTGTTAACGAACAATATTAATCCAATCTTTTAATTAGTAGATTCTGACATTTATGTCTTGAATATTTAATGTAAACGGCTAAATCAGAGAAACTTGGAAATTCCGCAGAATTTTACCAACATTATCAACATAATATAGTATTCTGAAGTCAAAATATGCAGAAAATATCTCGGGCAAAATTAAAATTTGAATTCTGTCCCTCTTGTAGCATGTATAAGCTATTATCTGTGTTCCACAACCAATCAAAAATTTATTTTCCAATGAAATTTAAATTCAACGAAGCAGGTCCGCTAATGTGAAATATTTATTAAATATTTCCTTCATATTTTCACTTGACAATAGTAGCTACATAAATATCGTCCCAAATATATTGAGGCTTGAATTTTCGCAATTAAATTTAACTTTAATATTTTCATTACTGTATATCATTATCTTCATTATAGTCATTCAAACTGTCTAAAAATAAAATTACTGTGTCAAAACCGTCAAACCTGTTTTATGTCATTTCATATCGAAATCAAAAGGAAATGTTCCTAATAAATCATATTATCTACCCATTTGTAAATTTTTATCAATGTCAATCATAATTTTCTTCATTTTCACATCATTGTAAGAAAAGTTATTTCAATAACCGGGTTGATGTAACATGATAACCGAAATCGTAATGAAAATGTTACGTCGAACCTATAGTCTCATTTTGCTTTGGAAAACAAAGGTATACGCAAAAGTTTTATTTTATAGATAAATTTATTTTAAAATATCCATTTTTTACAAACATTTCTGTAATGCGATACGATATTACGAGGACGGTATCTGCTTGATGAACAATTGGAAGTCTATCGATTATTGATTGGTATTCTAAATAAATTCATTCTATAAATTCATCTCCCATTCAAAGGTACCCCTTCCTTACGTTATCTTTTAAATTTGTTGAGAAAACTATTTTTGAAATATCTAAATAAATATGTTAATCCGATCTCCGAATATGTAACATACATATCAATATTTTATTACTGAACTGGCTGTCTGTTATTGACCGGTATCAATAGGTTTAGTAATGTTAAATTCGTTGTGGTTAAAGCAAACCAAAAGTCATCTTCAATAACTTATAGTATCCTCCACACATGTTCTTACGAGTTGGTTATGTATCCTTATTTAACTTTCATAAATTCGAAAAATAAACAAATTGGTACATAACCCTTTTAAAATGCTGATTACATTATCCAATTGTCAATGATATAAATTTTTGAATAATGTCGAATTTTGGATTAAATCGTAAATAGTACAATATATAACTATATATTGAAGTGTAAGTATTATAGATATAGACTATCAGCCAAAATTATAAAATCAGAAATTCTTTAATAAATACATCGTTGGAATATAAATTTTGTGTAGTTCACAATAAATATATTAGGTTGGAGAAAAAGAAATCCATTATTTTTGGGCTAGATGGGGTTAATGACATATGTATATCTCTTGATGTATTTGACGCATGGGACCTCTACTATCAGTAATTGGGTTGATTGAAGGCAGCAGTCGACCATCAGAAACGGCCCGAACTAGTCAATAGGAAGAGTGTTGTATTCCACCAGGACTATGCCAGACCATACATATCCATGATGACCCTCCGGAAGCCCCGAGAGTTTGGTTGGATCTGGCACCAAGCGACTATCATATCTTTTTGTCCATGGAAAAACGTTCTTGGTAGTGTAGAACTGGCCTCAAGGGAGTTCAAATCTTAGTTTATATGCCAAGGCGAAACCAACAAATAATGGATTCCTTTTTCCCCAATCTAATAATAGATTGGACTTTATACATAATACCTACAAGAACAAAAATTCCTTTATAGAATTTCCGATTACTCCATTGCAAGAAAAACTTTTAAAAAAATATCTTTCTCAGAATAGATGTAGGTGATCCATCAAAAAGTCCTCACCCCAATAGATGCGGTTTCAGTTTTATAACTGGAGAACCCGTTAAGTATTATTAGTTAGTAGTTATGACTGTAATTTATAGAAATAAGTTTAGATAAGCGGTCCACCACTTCGGTGTTCTGCCAGTATACAACTGAAATTAAAAATCCTTTTATGGAAGAAGGGCCTTACGATTGATTGTGGGTGATGGGAACCATTAAATCGAGAGTCAAGTAGCAACCGCAAAGGATAACGTAGCTGAAGGACAAAAGAAACGGCTGCAAGAAAATAATTAGTTTTGACACTACAAAGAGCCGGAACGAATTGAATAAAATAAAGAGAAAGCGAGGAAACTATAATCCAGAATACGGACGGATTTTTGGAAATCACCGTCCTATCTGCAGCTACGAAAATCCCTCGTTCGTCTCCAGCATTTTGCACAGGGTAATAATAGGGTAAATAAGAAAATGTCATATTTATATGAAAGTAAAATGAATTATCAGAAATATTAATTTATAAAAAATAAATTGTGTTTCCTCAACGAGATGAGCCGGGTGAAGGTTACAAATTCCTCATCTAAGTAATATTTTTGACTAAATTTGAACGTAACTACCAGATAAACCCCTAACGAATTTCATAATTTTGTTAAATTACCCGAAAAAATTACATTTTCAACGTTTTCTGACAATTTTCTACCGTTTCGAACCATTTCCGAGCATTTCTCGATACATTCTGACTAGTTTCGAGTTTTTCCTGGCCATTTTCAAAATTTTTCGATTATTCCCATAATTCTCTACTTTTTGTTAAATATTTCCTGCTTTATTTCACACTTTTGACTACTTATTCCCAATCACTTTGACATTTCCTAATCAGTGATTTATCTTGACCAATTCAAACCTTTTTCAATCTTGTCATGTTAAAATCTATTTCAAAACGTATTTATTTAAATCTGATGTGTAATGAATGTAAAAGAGTGTAAAGCTTTCATGGATATTTTAATTTACTACAGAGTTTTTTTACGAATATTTCTGATTTCACTGAAATTTATTTATCAGGAGATAAAATAGATTTAATAATGACTAAAATAATATTTTAATTCAAAGCTTTGGATAAGCTTTTCAAAGTTTCTTAAATCTCTTTTCAGACAATTTTAAATTTCTATGGCATTAAATTATTGCGATAGAAAATAGATTTTAAAACGCATGACTTTAAAACCGAAATTTAAAGCTTCCTTAGCGCTTTTGATTTTATCACAAAACTTTTAAACTAAACTTTCGAAATTCATTTAAATTTAATTTTTGGAATAAAATTAAATGCAATTCTGACTTAATTAGAATATTTTAAGATGATTAAGATTTAAGATGAGCTTTTGTAACTCTCTTAAAGCTTTATTCAGAATGTTTTAAATTTCAGTGACGATAAAACTTTTAGGATAGAAAATAGATTTAAAACAGTGATTACCAACGAAGCTTTCTTGAGTGCGAAACATATACAATTACATATATGAAGCTTTAAAAGCTCGAGCAATTTGGGTAAAATGGGTATAGGCGTGGTAAACAGGGATTTAAAACATATACCTTTAGAAACGAAATGTAAAGCTTTCTTAGCGCACAAATAATTCATAATTTTCGTCGTAAATATACATTATTTTTTAATATTTTTGATTGTCTGTTCTCTCTTTTATGTTATAAAAATCAACGCGTGGGTCAGTGTCTGACCCGCGGGTCATAGTTTCGCCATCACCGACCTAGGGTAAATGGTTTCGTACACCGCCACCTTCTATTTCCTCTTAACTCTTAATTCTTAAAAAAATTATTAACAAAAAAAAAATTAATTATTTCCATATTTTATTTAACGAACTTTTATAACGTGACAATATAGTCTGGCAATGCTGCCAGAATATTTCATTCCAAAATAGTCGCATGAAGACACCGTAGTCAAATTAAGCTATCGGGCTATGGGATATGGTAATTGTAAACTATTGTGAAAATATAAGGGGAAAAGACTAATTTTTTGGTATGAAAATATCAATGAAATAAAATATGTAACGAAATAAATTAACCCAATACTTATATCCAGTAGTATACATACATACTTAAAAGCTTATACGCATAGTAACATGTTTGAATCGGTTCTCAAAATTCAAATGCTATCTAAGCCTATACTCTGTGCTTTATACATAGATTTGTATTTTTATAATACAAAATAATTCAATTTATCGAAATATTAAAACAATAATTTAATTATATAAATCTGTTTTAATTATTAGTTAGTTACTCATTGGACTTTCGGCACATTAATTTCACACCATTGAAATTTACCGAATTACTTAGTATTCCAATCAACTTTTTTCACAGATAGCATGACTTCAATCCATACAAGGATAGAGATATACATAAACAAACATTTCGTCCAACATAACTAGATGAAGAAAATCGATGCTATGGAAATATTACGTAAAAATATATCTTAATACATATAATTTTTATCCAATCTATTTATTAATAAGTCATATTTTATTAAATTTTAGTATGCCCAGGAGCGAAAATGTACTGGGCCTGCAAAATTATTCCTCGAATACATATAGTCTATCGAAATAATAATAATCAAAATGGTCGAGCAAATTGGACTATCTGTTCGAAAAGAAGTTCCTTCTCGGAATGTATATCAATTGCAGTTCATAATTTATTTCAACCAGAAATTTTTATTTCTGAAAGTATTACATGGGTTAAATGAATGTCCTTTATTGATTTTAATAAGATATTTGCTTGCTACTTTAATACCCAATATTTAGTATTATGTATATCCTTTTTTTATGTTGTACATATTAATAACTAAATATACCTTGTGTAGGAGATACTAGATAGATTTATTTATGACCCAAAACAGTCAAGAATTCTAAGTATTTTCATTAGTTACAAGCATGGCAATAATAATTTGTTTTAATTAATTATAGGGAGATGATTGTATCATTCGTTACAACATTTAATGGTAAATAGTTTTATTTAAATATCTTGTAACCTTGTATCTTATTTAATTGGTTATTTGCATGTTACAATTTCATGACTTTTTCAAAATAAAGTACATAATTTAAATCATACGTTTTTCCATCATTATAATAGAATACAGATATTATGTATTGTATTCGCAATTAACCTGCATAATTGAAATAATGCTTGACATGCTCTCGTAATGTTCTTATGATCGGATTTTCGTGTATTCATTCATGTAGGTAATCCTATAATTAATGGGCACGTTTGTGTTGATGATAATCAATTGATTTATCAGTCAATAATGGGTAGCAGAATAACATCTATTTTAATGTAATCAATCGGAAAATTATCGCTATAAATGTTCATTCAACTATACTATAGAACGGATAGAATTTATAAAATTACACGCTTATGTTCAATTTATTGATATATTGATATTTTCTAGTAGTCTAAGGCTGAACACTAGACAAATTATTATTGGAACCTTTCAAATTATTTTCTCCCATACCAAAAATATTAGAAGTTATTATATCAATTACAAGTTTCTGTACGTTCTTGTGAACATTGAAATGGAATATAATAAATTGATATGATTAGTTTTAATAATTTTCGATATTAAGAGCCAATATTTATTAAACTTTATTTATACAGCTGATTATTCATTATATGTACTAATGGATTAATAAAAAAAGTGAATTCTATCGGTCAAAAAAATGTTACTCTATATTTTTAGAATATTAAACAATTAGACTCAATTAAAATAAAACGAATTATCTATTTCTAAAAGAGAGAAATTCAATTCATGTAACCCATTTTAAACATCAACGATTACTTTGGATGATCTTTGATCGCTATCGACACAATAAATTGAAATAATTGCACACCATAAACTACATCTTACTTTTACTTTGATATTGCATCCCTCTGTACAAAATAAATGCATTTTCATTGTATATGTAATTCAATAGTATAACAATTCAATAGAGAAAGTAGTAAATACTAAGTATATTTCATGAGTTTTCATCGTATTTTATTTTAAAGAATTTCTTTTCACTTGAATATACTTACATAAGAGTATAAGTTTTATAAAGAAGAAATGTACCTTCGACTTTAAATATGTAGTTATATCAACTAAAATAATGGTATTTCTTAGTATATTATACTATAATATAGTATCATAATACTACCTTTTGTTAACTTTCTTTATGTTTCCAAATTATTCAAACATAATACTATCTTGTAAGTCTTCAATTCCTTGATATTTTCCGTATACGGTGTGCAAGGGATCAAATTCTCATATAATTAATTTGACGTTGATTATTCCTGAAGTAGGAAATAAATTTTAATTGGAACTCATTAAATTAATTAAGCGTACGATAATGAAATTTTATATAGCTGTTGTTGGATTCTCCTAATTGGTTGTAAATTTGTAAACAGTTTTCAACAAGGATATACTACTCCGGCCTCACCAATCAGAATAAGTATAGTAATGGACATATTTTCGTATATTAGCGGTTTGAAAGGTGGTTTTTCGATTTTTTTAATTTATTGAAATTTCTTCAAGAGTTCCGACATATCCGGGAGAAGAAAACATGCCAAGAAGTTTGAATTAAAATAATCATCACATTCGGCATACCTTTTGGAAAAATTTAACCATGGGATGAAACACCCGGGATGATTTTAAAGAAATCAATAAGCAAGCCAATATTAAAACCTCAGACGATTCAAGTATTCAATATTGTTATATTCAATTTTGTATAGCAAGTAAGACATGCACAACCGTACGAATTGTTCAGAACCGAATTTCCGTTGCTGGATTTTTTCAAAACCGGTTACCCGGTTCTGCACCCGGTTCTGAAACAATTTAAATTTTCTTGCAGAAATAGAATAACAACATTTTAGATACTCAATCCATTTTTCTATTCAGTTTGGATTTAGTAGACAAAAAATATGTATGTACAAGCAAAAAATTAAATTAGTGAAATTTTTAATTGACTTATTTTATTTCTTTTCGGACTTAAAATGTGATCGCAAAAAGCATAAAATGTCCAAAGTTTCATCGTTTAACTAGCGATGATCTGATTTTTGTTGCGAATTGTCCACATCCAGAAAAAACTCGTTCTGACTCTACACTGGCAGGTGGTATGGAATTTAAGTGTTCATAACATCTTTCAAGATTTGCCCGACGGGTGCCTTCAACTTCAAAAATTGATATCTCTTTTGTGATAATGTTTGCAACATCCTTCGTTGTTCTTGTTTTTTGTGAGTGATTTTGGAATTGGTTCCGTTTTGATGGCATTTTCGAGTTTTTCTTATACTAAAATTGTATGAAAAAAATTTCAAGTAACAATTCAACAAACAATATTTTCCGAAACCGTCATCCGGTTCTGAGGCCTTGCCAGAACAGTGTTTTCGGTTCCGGAAATATTACGGGTTACCCGGGTACCCGGTTCCGGGTTACCCGGTTATGCATGCGTTAATAGCAAGGCATGAACCACGAACATGAATTTTTGAAAAAAATTCATAATACAATAGTTAGAGATATACTCTAAAAAGTGGTAGTCTTTTAGGAAAATCAAATTTTAGATTCTATCCCAAGCGTACATTTTATTTCAAATTAGTTTGTTTATTTTGATAGACATTGCGATGCGACTAGTACGGTCCTTCAATGTTATTTATAATTTCCGACTTTAAACTACAATTTGGATTCTTTCGGACTATTTTTACCACTATTCTCAGCCATTTTTAGCCATATTTCAACTATTCGTCGCCTTCCCCATTCTTTTTGAATAATGCTAGAACTTTTCATGAACACCATCGACCATTCCCTAGTATTTTCAAATTTGTCTATACCATACAAAGTATATGCGCATCCGCCAAATTTACACACATAAAAATGAACTGCATTTCTAAGATGTGTTCCATATTTTACTAGAGGTCTCTAAGCCATTGAGAAGTTTTCTTTTAAAACATCTGAAGTCTTAAGCTTAAGTTCATTAAGAGACTCTAGTTATATAAGATACTGGAATATATAATTCTGGTTACGACTTTTACTGGTTTCGCAAAAGAATCCTTTGTCATTATGTTACGCAACTGATATATGTAGATGAAGAATGGTGGATAATCACGATATGTAATATAAATGTTTTTTAGTCAAGTCAAAATTTGTATTATTTGCAAGGACATGTCAAGTTTTCTGAATTACCTTAAAAGAGAATAAAGTTTAGAATCAAATATTAAAAATTATTTCATGAGATGTTAAGATAAACTGCAATTATTAACAATGAAAATAACAACATTTTTGGGAAATTACATTTTTCAATGTCCTTTTCGTTCTTCAAAATTAAATACATACATATAATAGATCAATCTTATAAGGGGAAGATAATCGGTGACCCATGCCCCATAGCTTACCCTTATTAGTTAAACATCTATAAGTTATTATTAAATTAGTAAATATATCTATACCTCATGAGGATTTTGTCATGTCAAAATTGTCATTAGGTCAAGGTAGCTATTGGGAGAATAAGTAAGTTACCGCCGTTTTTTATCAAAAATTGGGCATTTATTATTAAAGAACGGCACGTAATGTTTCATTCGAAATATTGTCCATCGCTAGCCTCTACTTTTCCCCATCTTTCTAGCAGCATACGGATACCGCTTCAGATGAACGCTTAATTTTTTGAAGCTATCTACGAATCGATTCAATTTTTGGTGTCTTCATATGATGTGAAGTGTTACTCACACACGCCATGTGCAATCGATCGAAACAAGTGGAAGTCGGAAGGTGCAACGTCGGGAGAATACGGTAGGTAGAGTAAGACCTCCCATTTCAACATTCCCAAGTTTATTTTGGCCGGTTTTACAAAATTGGACCAGCATTGTCATGTTGCAAAATTACTTTATTTTTCCTACAATATTCGACTCAAACGCATCAATTGCGTTCGATACCGATCCCCGCCTCCGATTCGGCTCCAATTCGGCATCTTCGAAAACTTTCTCTCTGCTACCGCCATGACGGTCTTTGACATCAAAATCACCGTATTTGATGATCACCGTATCAGAATCATTCACGACACGTTATTTCACTAAGAGCGGCCTTGCCGTGGGGTGAAAAATTGAAAAGCTGAAATAATTTTTTTATTAGGAAATTTTTTTTCTAAAATTTGTTTAATAATACTTCCGAAGTACTCCATCCAAGACGGTGTATTTCATATATCACACAAGAAAATCGAATAAGCCATATAGGAGCGTTGGAACAAGACCCAACACCCGATATTTTAGCAAAAATACGACACTTTGAGATACCCTGCATTGTAATTATAAGCCGGATGGTGAAACAAATAAATACGTGTTGAATATTTTTTCAAACTTAACAAATTCTGAGACTTTTATCAAAACCGCGCAATTCGAGTACCGCGTAACTCGAGGTATGCTGCAATTTTTTCCGCGTATCTCGAAATTCGCGTAACTCAAGTACCGCGTATCTGGGTGGATGCCTGTAGTTGAAGTGGTTCATTAATTTGTTCAATTAAAAAAAAAATCAGTCGGCAATAATCGCTTACTCACAAGCTATAACGTCTCATAAATTTTAAGCTAATCACATCAAACCCATTTCATTTAAAAATGTTTCAAGTTGTTAAATTAAGTTCATATTAAATAAATCTCTCCTTTTTCTTTAATAAAATATAAAATTTTCAATTTTCATTTCTTGATTTTTATTTAAGAGAATATACTGTTTTCGTTTGGACTGTTATAAAACTCCTCAATTTCTATGATATTCGGTCATATAAAAATTTAACATTATTTTGAAATTTCCGGTTTTCACAAACTATTCCGATTTAAACAAAGTGTTTGGTTTTTTGTAAAGATATCTACGATTTACTTTTGATTCTTAAAGACTATCTCATACCAAATGTAGTTAGAAAAATATTCCCAAATCTATAATATTCCCTAAATATCTGCTTGTAATAATAGGGTAAGGATATTTTTATATAAGGGAATACAAGTAAGTATGAAATTATATAACATATTATTGGCAGTGGATCAGATTCTAGGTAATATAGTTAAAGAATATACCGGAAATTAAGTAAACAAATTTAAGTTACGTATCGATCTGCCTTTGAATTTCTATTTTTATTTCAATAAAATCTATTCCATTCCATCTATTTCACAAGTTAATTTGGCAGAAATAAGTATATTTTCCTACCGAATTCAAAAGACGTTAATATTGACTGCTAGAAATTACTTTTCGAACGAAAATTTATTTTTCGATTTTATCTCCACTTGAACTAAATTTTCCAAAATACATAACTTTTGAAACACTTATTTGATGAACGCAATATTAGATTGCATTTCCTAATAACTTGATTGAAGATAAACTCTACATATTGTAGATATGTGGATTTATAATGTCCTACTATCAAGAAAACCAATAAAACTTTCGCATAAGTTTCAACTTGAAACTTCTTCAATGTTTAAAGGAATTAACATACGCGAAGTATCGTTGAAAGTAAAAAATAAAACTTTACTTAAAAGTTCAGAACAGATTCTTTGATATTATTTAATCAATAGTTTTGTATACCCTCAATCCTTAATTATCTTCTATTCAATGATTCCTTAATCTTCCATTGGCGGTGGTATTGTGTGAGTTTAAGATAAATTTAATGCTGTGATTTATTATGGGAGAACATTTGTACTTTGCATACTGGGATGCCTCTTAATTAGATTTTGTACTATTAAACCTATTCATTGCCTATGTAGTATTATATTTACAAGTGCATAATACTATATTATTAACTGTACGTAATAAATGAAAGGCAAACCGAAGATTGGTTTGTGGTTATATTTAAATTATTTGCGGTTAAGCTTTAATAATGTTGCCTTCCTTTTAAGGTTGAGGAATTTAGAATAGAATTCAACGTAAAGAAATCCTTGCCAATGCAATAGCTTTTTAACTTATTATCTCCTTTTTATTTCCTATATACATAATACATCCTATTTTCTAGGACTTGGCTGTTTAAACACGACCTATTTCAAACACTTAAAATAGAATAGATACCAACATTCGGTATCTGTATAAAGACAAAGTACACATGTCTAGCAAAATATCTAATCTACTTAAAGAATTCATATCTACCAGTGTCATATTACTTATCATACATTTGAGCATTCGTTTCGGTACAATTCAGCTTCATCTCATATAAATTATTCAAGGAAAAATAAATATGTTTGATATTTTTCATACATTATACGTAATGTATAATACCTGGTCCTCTGTGTATAAGAAAGCATCTCGCCTAGAGTAATCCAATTAATTATTATCAATAGGGCCATACATATTGTATGAAGGAAAGGAAGTGTACGTACAAGTACATAATTACTTCAGTTTATAATTAACATTATCGTTATGATCGTAATAAAATCATCGTCATCATTTTAATACTATCACGAGTACGATATTGTCATTATCCTTGGATATTATTATCCCATGGATTTTTAAATCCAAGAACTTTAACCTAATATTTTTTTTACGCTGCACTCCTACATCCAATTAAATTCAACGAGAATATTATGCTTGGATAAAGCGACACCGGCATGTTAGTTTAATTTATAAATAATTGGTCATGCGAGACGGAGGCATCAGGTTCTAAACCAGCCTTAGTTACACGAATTATGATCTGATAAATAATAGTTTGTCAGCACCAGTCAATTAGATCTTGAAGCTGGTATGAACACATGTATAACTACTAAGCCTCCTATACTCAATTCATACGTTTCCGTGGAGTATAACTGAAAACCAGGTTACATACATATGTGTACAATCTGTAAGAACAACTAGTGCTCAAATGAGGAGATGAGATGTGGCAAAACATGATGATGAATGGGGAAGTAAACGAACCGTCTAAGCGTATAACCCAGTGGTGGATATCAATTAAAATCTACTTTTACATAGATTCTTAAAATATTTACAGCTCATCACTGGGTGTAATAATAAAGAGTTTATAGTCGTCGGATATTGATGAATATACTACCAACCCACTTATGGGTTTTACATTACCAGATGGTAGTTAATAAATTCGTTTCACCCATAAATTAATTAGACCCCAGATAATGCCGGGTAACGAAAATTAAATACCAAAACCAAAAAATTTTTATCCTTCAATTTCCATTCTGTAGGAACTCTGACCAACCATCAATTATTTAGTATTATATGAATACAGTTTGTATTCTATTGGGGATGGTTTTTTTAGGGTTGTTGTGAAAACCACATGAAAAGCTTTTTAGGTTTTTCAATTCACATTCATTTACTCGTTTCGGATATTGAGCGAATACATTAATTTCATTATTGTGGTCAAACAGTGAAAACGATTCCTTTGGGATCCCATTATTCAATTGGGTAATATTGTTCTATACCTGATGGGTTAGTAATTTGGAATTGAATTGTTCAAAAAACTATAGTAAATGAAAACAAATATTTACTTTTTGTAAAGGTTAGTAACCTTCATTAATATCAAATGGTGAGTCTGATGATAATTAATTTTGTTGTCCGCAAGTCCGTCGCGTATACTTATCATATAACATACGATCTGCATAGTTTAGACGTCTCACAGTAGGAGGTCGCTAAAATGACTTACACAGAATGAGCAAGTTGAGAATATGAACATAGTATAAAATAGACAAATGAAACGTATTTTTAACAATTATGTACAAGTTGGGAATATCTATACTTGCCATCAAATGCTTGTACTAGGATTGTGATGTGCCGCTTATAGCCAGAAATTATTTAATTCCCGAAAATCATAGCAATAAGTATATTTAAGTAAGTATGGTTTCACTATCAAATTAATTATGAAATTTATAACCGCCTTTATAAAAGTGGAATTCATTTCCATGCTGTAAATTCCTAAAATCAAGCGAATTGTAAGAATTATTAATCCGGAAACATAATAAAAGGAAAGAAGGAAATTTCATTAAATTGAAAAATTTAGTAGTTTTAGGAATAAATACGAATATATTATTGCTCGATCAACATATTTCAGCACAATCCTGATTTTCATCAAATTACTAATTTTCATAAAACGTTCATAAATTACTTAAATATTTTGATCTTCGTAAGATTTTCGGATTATCGTAGAATTTTCAACATTGAAACAATTTTTCAATTTTCCGGAAATAGTAAATTTTGATTTTCCAAAAATTTGCTGATTTTCAGGAAATTTTCTGATATTCTTATGTTTAGAATAGGTTTTGTCCGTCGCGGGTATGTGTGCCGTCCCAATATTAGAAAACGTTTGTCTGTCTGCCGTCCCAAAACATCTCAATAAAAGAAGACGTCTTATAGACGTCTCAGAGATATATTTTGTAAAGATTATTAGACTCATAGACGTCTACAATTCCTATCGTTTTACTTATCATGATGTCTACACTGCATATCTAAAAAATATAGGTAATATAGGAAAGAGATCTACTGGAACTCTTTCGAAAAAAATTTTGTCAGTCTCTGGGGCGTTTTTATATCTCATACTATTACTCAAAATTAACTAAAGCTATACGAGTAGCAAAACTAACTATGGTATAACAGTTGTCTACTTGAATGCAATAGTTGCCCAATGGATAGGTACGCCTTAATATGTTACAGCCTTATTGTTATGTTGCTTTTACTAGAGTGCATGCCGAATATTTTCTTAGTCCGGAAAAAATGTAAAAACGCAGAAAGTTGCTTTCACTGACAGTTAGGTAAAAATAGGTAAATTTCGGAAAAGTTACAATTTCTCTGGACATCGTGTCATATGATCCGGATTTCTCGATAATTTTGTTCAGATCCAAAAAAATGTAATGATGCAGGTAGTTTATAAATTAATTGAGGAAAAATAGAAAAATATCAAAACTAAACTTTTCGTATAAAAGCTCTACGAAAACTTAAAAGCTCCCAGAATGCTTTATTTTCCGAACCTCATTGTTCCCATTATAAAATCTATTTTCTACCCAGATAACGATCCCTTGACCAGATTTCAAATTTTCGGAAAAAAAAGCTTCAAAAATCTCAAAAGTTTCGTACATAATTTTAAACGCTTTAAAATCTATTTGCCATCTAGATAAATGTCCCTTAACGAAATTTTAACTATTTCGATGATGAAGCTTCAACAATCTCGATAGATTCATTCATTGAAAGCTTCAAATTAAAATGTTATTTTATATAATTTGGAATCCAATTTTAATTCGATTCATTATATTTATTAAAAGAATAATATTTTCGCCAAAATCTGTCTCAAACCGTAGTAAACTCAAAGAAAGCTTAAATTTCCAACTTAATTTTTAAACATTTTTAAAATATATTTTCTGTCAAAATAACGGAACTTAAACGAAATTACAAATTTTCCCAAAAAGAAGCTTCAAAAATCTCGAAAACTCATTAAAAGCTTCAAATTAAAATGTCATTTTACATCATTTGGAATCGAATTTTTATCCCATTTATTAAATTTATATGTTATATTCGAGAGCAGAAAAAATGCCTCAAAAATCTCAGGAACTCATTGAATATTTAAATTCTAAATATAAAGCTTTCTTATCGCTTTCGATTTCATCACAGAGCAGTTAAATGATATTTCGAATTTAAAAGGAGGAAACATAAATTCCATACTGACTAAAATAGTATTTTAATTATTATAATAGATTTCGCTAAGCTTTCGGGACTTTCTTAAAGCTTTTTCAGAAAATCTTGCATCTCCCAGATTTTAAATTATTGGAAAAAAAATCAATTTCAAAAGATCGTAGGCCAGATTTGACTTAACAGTTTACAGTTTACAGCAATAGAAATTTGTACGATTTTGTTAATATTTCAGATGGGCTCTGCGCCTTCTGCGCATTAGACTGCATGCCACTGTATATAATTTAGATTGTCAATGGAAAGCCCTTCAAGAAAAAAAGGATCATCTCTCTGTTTATTCGAATACATACCACATTTTGAATCCTTCATTTTAATTTATAGAAACAATTCGATTAATAATATTCTTTCAACCTGAAATATCATTCGACTCCGCTCTGTTAGAAATGTTATTTTGTAATTTTGTACAATCGATTACTTCCAACAGGAACCCGTTCGTTTTTAATATTGAATTATCAATAGCATCAAATACAATAATAATATAAAATAGCACTCGCTTCCTTTGCCAATAAGTATTTTTAGAGACAGGCCCTCAAAATCACGAAAATGGAAAAGAAGGCAATATTTCTAATAATATTATTTACACGAGTCTAGCAGAAGTGTGATATAAATCGGTAAAATGGGAAGAAAGAACTATTTTATAATAGATGTGTAGAGATTTTCTGATGTACTACAACTACAGTGATAATAGAGTTTCAAATGGTTTTCAATAATAGGATAATAGTAATGTATTGGGCGGGTATTAGTTATTTCTAAGGATATTTTTGTCAACCAAAATCAAATTCATTGATACGTTGAAAATAGAATTATAATATTAGTTGAGCGTATTTGGGTAGTCTAAATAAAGTGTCAGGTATATTTATCTTTCCTCAAACGATATGTTGTATTAATAAAAATTCATAAATCCTACTGACTCTAATAGGGTTGTCAAAAGAAATAACTAATAATATTAGTTGATTGATGCATGAAAGACACCCACACCCACCAATCTAATTATCGCTGTTTAATATGCCCATAAAAATCGAACGTCTTTGTTGAGTTGACACTTAACAGGTAACTAATCGGAAGGAAATATAATAAAGGAATACAATAATTCTCTATATGTACTATAATAAATCTAGTGCTTCACATAAACTGTACAGGATAAATGTCAATAAAGATTTATTATATTCCTTTCTATAGTTTTTGGCAACCTTTACCTCTACATCATAGATTTTCCCGTAGTGTCATAGACCAGAAAATTTATAGTGTAACAAACCGGAAATTTATTGAATTAATTCAATTATTGTCTTTTTTTCCTTGGATTTTGAATTGGCAAAATCGAAACTTTACACTTGAATGGAATTATTTAAATTGAGGAAGTATGGAAAAGAATGGAGCATAAGAATGATATACCAAATGAAATAGGGGATTTTGTGAACTTAATATAATTCACAGTCCTTTGAAAGTATTTTTTAAAAGGTCCCAATTTTCAGAAAATTCTTAAATTTCAGGTAGGTAGGTTCCGATTTCTTGAATTTCTCTTTGACTCTTTTGAATTGACTTAAAATAATTGACCTAAAAATATTGTTATTATTGGGTTTTTCGAATAAATGTTTAATCTAAAGTTTTTATCAAGTATAATTTAATGCATACCATCTCCAGTTCTGAAACAAATTCTATATTATTAATCATTCGATATTTCTTCAAATCATCCTTAAAGAAAATACTATTAAGTAGCAAAAGTTCTTAGATAAATCATTTTCAATGCAGAAATATTAAATACGAGAAAGGAAAGAAAGAAATGGAATACCAATCGTGGAACATTTCTTCTTACATTCGTAGAGTTTTACAGATAATCTGAATACAAAGTGTATATATCTGCATGTCTAACATATAAAAATCATGTATATATGTTGGCATTCTAAAATAATAATACAATTTTGGTATAATTTGCATATGTATGAAAAATATAAGCATTTTAGACTTAATCCTGAAAATAATTTCTGTCAATTCATTGATTCCTGAAATATTGGCCGTTTTTTTTTTTTTGTTCAATTTTCTTCAAGAATATTATAATCTGTCTAGGCATGCCATGCCACCCTTTTCAAAATTCCAGTAGAAAATATCCGAAAATACAGATATTCTACAGCCAACCCTCTCTAAATGATAATCGCAGAGGATGAGACTTTTATTCTGAGATACGCCGTATTTCTACTTAGGGAAAACATTTATAAGACATAGAGCAACTTTTGGAATTTTCAACACTTTAAGAAATTGACCAAAACTTCCTGTAGAAACGGAATTAATTGTGGAATATATAACATTTTGAAAATTTCGTCAAAACTAAAATATTTTATTTACATTTAAACATCCGAAAAATTCGAGAAAATGAAAATAAGAAAATTTGATAAGGATTAGAATGCTTTATAGCATAGAAAAAGCATGGCATGAAATCCTTAAATTTCCAGAAAATTTATTGTTCTAGTGTTCTTGATTTACCCGAAATTTCAGACGTTTTAAACTTTTGGAGGAAATTTTCCTCAAGATTATGTTTAATATATCCAATCTCGAGTATCGAGTAGTACTCGAAGGTAAAATAATTTGATACTTGAGTACTCGAAAATTTGATAGATTTTTCGATTCCCCGAATACTCAAAAATGTAGATTATAATTTATTTTAAAAAAACAACCACTCTTTCCTAATTTAATTTGTAATTGACTTTGTTTGAGTAGGCATGTTAATACAGGTTATAAAAGAAATACCGGAAGTTCTCGGTCGGGAGGTCAGGGAATTAAGTAAAAATTATAGTAACTTCTTTGTAGTAACTTTCCTAGTACGGAGTTTTCATTTTTCTAGTAAATAAATTGAAAAAAGCTAATGCAAAATCGATAGCTCGAAAATGATATGGTGAATGTTGTAAAATGAACCCTAATGCTCAGACTAATGGATTTCATATATTGCACAAAAAATACAGTTAACGCAATAGCAAAAGATAAAGTAGAATGGTTGTTTCTAGCGTACTTAATATCCTTGTAATTTGTTGCGAATATCTTAAAATAGAAAAATTTAATTGCTATGGGCCAATAGATGGACCCCGACTGTCGTGGATAACAATATAAAAACTAGTCTAATACAGTGTCTCTACTCGTCTAAAACTTTTAAACCCCAGCTTAAAACCAATTACTCTACTCTTACACAAATATACGAGTTAGAGAGATACGAGTTACTGGCGGCTGTGGCACTAATCGCATTTAACCACTGCGGCTTGACATTGGCCTATTGTGGCATCTAAATGTGTATTAATTGTATCTAACCAGCTTTGTGCTGGCTATGAAGCGCAGGATTTGCGCTAGTGATAGTTTAACGATATCAGTCGGCTCGGTGTGGTATGGCTCAAGGTATCATAATCGTTTTGACTCCAACCCTTCACATTCGCAAAGGATATGTTCGGTCGCTTCCTCTTCATCTCCACAGATTCTACACATGTTGTCCTATGCTAGTCCCAGCTTGTGGAGGTATTTTTTCAAGTTACAGTGTCCCGTTAGTCCCGTTCAAGTTAGTATCCTGTCGATAACAGTGCGTGACAATAAATGTCTTCGTCTCTCAGTGCAATTTTTCCTATTTTCGGTCCATTCTGATGTCTTTGCCGTGCATTTTGATATTCAACAGAATGGTTCCGGCCCATCAAAGGACAGTCCCACTCCTAACTTAGCTAGTAATACGTATATTCCTAGGTTCAAAAGGTTCAATAAATTTTGCTGTTCGTTTGATACTACATCTATTGGTTTAGATTTAGACGAATTTCAGTTACCGATTAGACCAACTTTGTATGGTCACATCTAGGGTTTCTGGACTCGATTCGACTCGACTCGGATTCGCCGAGTATTTGGGCAATTACTCGAACTCGGAACTCGGCCCAAATACTCGCCGAGTTCGAATCATTAAAATTTTACAATATTTTCAACTGGAATTTGTGGTCGTGCCAAGAAAATGTACTCAGATTTATTTATAAATTAATTTATTTAATTTCAAAAATTTTAAGCCGTGCCGTTTAGTACCAAGGTAATTCGCGTGCCTGAATTATCTTGGTGTAAACGGCAAACTTTAAAGTTTTTTCCACTGTTAGAAATGGGTGATAGGCATTTGCATTTTAAAATAACATTTTGCAAGGTCAAACTAGGATTTTTCAAGGTGAAAATAGATTGATTGCCTTTATATGAAGAAAAATATCCTAAATCCTATATTTGCAAAATCCCATATTTACTTTGCAAAATCTAATTTTTCAAAGGCTCGGCCTCGGCGTCCTGAAAACCCGAGTCTGAAATATCTGCTGTAGATTAACTGGAGAAAACCATGGCAGTCTGTAATAACTATCCCATAAGTGGGTAGACCACCTCAGCGTTGGATAAGGAATAAAAAATAATCGATATAAATCGCGGGAAGAGGTAATTTCATACTGAAAAATTGTTCCGATCTTTACTTACAATTCAATCAACCTCAACTGCTAATGATAGTGTATTTTCAGTAAACATCGAGGTTTTTAATATGGTACGCAATCAGTTAAAAATGAAGACGTTAGATAGACTTCTTTTCCTAAAATATTGTTTTTAAAATAAGAAATAAACAACTTATACTAATCTTTGTTTCTTGTTTTAAATAACCGGGTACGGGGGTACCCGGGTATAAAAAATTTAAATTACTCGGTTTGTAAAAAATACGATTATTTGGATTCACTAATTATGTTTAGCATACACATTGTTTTGAGTTAATGAATAATATCATTAAAATGTTGAGTTAGATGGTAATCATTTAATTTAAATTTAAGGGATAAGAGCTCCCTGGGGAAACTTCACTGTTAGATTAGATATATACTTGTACTAATGCTATATCTTGATGCTAATAGAGATTCAGATTCTCTGTTCTACATTGAAAGTAAAATTCCAAATATTATTTGCGAAGGACATTTATATTAATGTATAGGTAGAGTATGGGGAGAAAAGCTGTATTGGGGCAAAAGAAGATTGTTCTACACAAATGAAGATGAGTGGCAATCCTAAATCTGTCTGATGTTTAACAAGTAGAAAGAAACGATTATATTATCGTATATGTATATAATTGGAAAAATTCGATCATAATTTGGGGTGAAATTTACGTGCGAAAATCTATGAAATTAAATTTTCATTCAGTAGAAAATAATGTACAATTTATTAAACGAATTATGTTGTCTAATCATCTCAAATGCATGCTTACAGCATTCTTTATAATTATGTTTAAATTAAATTAGGAATTAAATATATTGTATATTATTTGACTATATTTCGAGTATTTACAAATTTCTGATAGCCATGGCAGGTAAGTAGAGTATATACTTACATATATTAATTCTTAATTAAGTCGTAGATGTTTTTCTGGGGCTTCAATAAGGAACAAGAAATTGTAGGAACAAGAAACAATTATCAACTATTCTGCATCATTAATTTTATAAGTTGAAAGGAGTACTTTTCTAGTGGAACAAAATATCCTCGTAATTGACCTTGGACAGATTCCTAAAGTGTTGTAATTTCTTCTGTTCCTTCTTCTAACTAAATTTTAAAATTATGTAATACTTTGCTTTTAAGTCTTTAATTTATACCTAAGAATTTTGTTAAATTTTGAGAATGAATACCTTAAAATCCAAAATGTCTAACCTGAGGTTTAATAGCTGATTGCCAGTTGTTTAGGTATAATAATTCTAATAGCTTTGCTTCAAAATTGTGCAACATTTAAAATATATTTGAATTAAACTTAGGATTTGTTTCTGTTTTATTTAGAACAATCTGGAGAAAATGAAATTTCTCTTTCATATGATTCTACGAAATGGTTTCTTTGATTCAAAATTATTAAGAAAAATTAAAAATACGAATTCGATTACTGAAATTTAAAATTTACGGAAAGTTGCTAATTAGATAAAATGATATTTGATAAACCAAAAGTCAATGGAAATAGAGGGTTTGCATTTATTTCATGGAACATTCCTTATAAGGGCCTATTTTGTCAATGAAAGCTTCATAATATGTCATTTTTATCTATTAGGATACTAATTGTATGCCAGAAACCTTTAAGCTACCATGTACTTATATCAATTAGAAAGAATAAAGATCATGGAAAAGTTTTAATTTAACCATACTCTATTGGGAATGCATACAATATTATATTTATCTTAACATTTAATTATATTGTACATATCCACGACCACGTCTTCTCATCAATTCACCCTGAAGGATTGACGAAGTTTTCTTTCTATATTTGCTCCACCAGTGTCTGTTGGTTTCAAAGTTATACCAAAGTGAATTTGTGATAAGAAAAACGGTGAAGTTGAAGAAAAAAAATAACTTTCCGATGTAATTAATTTTCATTTCATTTTCAACCATTTAGAATTTTCGAAGAAAAATAATTTTTTTAATAAAAAAAGGTAAAAGGTGTATTTTAAAAGAAAATCCGCTATTTCCTCTCTAATAAATATAAACACTTTTTACCCCTCTTTATACATATATACAATATTTTTTTTAAAATAGAAGGGAAAATTTCCAGTGTATTAAATTTAAAACAAAACAGAATCATATTTTTCTTTTACTTTTTTAACGATACAACAATTTTCTACTATAAAACTCATAAATTTTCAACCCTTTTCGCCTTAAGGGTCTATATTTAAACTTATTATTTTCTCATATTGAAATTTATTGACTAAATCTATGAGTATAATTAGAATTTATAATTTTATTAGGTCATTAAAATTTTTTATAATTTTCTTTTATTATATTCCCAACAATAAAATCAAAATTGAATTTGAAAATATAGCTTGTTAACTATACCGTATACACCAGCGTAATTATATATAATTTAATAATATAATTTTACAGCGAAGTAAAATAATTTTTTCCAATAATTTTATTATTTAATAATTCTTAATGGAAAAATGCCAGAATTATTAATGATCCCGTAACGCGATTTCCGTTATTTTTTATGAATTTTCTATTATTATATTTAATTTTATATATATATTTAATATATATGTATGATATATATTTAAGATAAATATAAACTTTTCAATTGACGATGTTATTATTTTCCGGCATCCTTATCGTTTGAATGGTTAGCGGTAACTAAATTCAAAGCTTTTTCCTATATCTACATCAACTTAATCAAATTCAGGACGGAAAATTGAATTTTCTACCGATACAAGCACAGTGATGACTGGAAACTTTTATTAAGAAAGGTAAGGGATAAAAATTCACCACTAAAACTGTAAGTACACATCCGTTGAAAAGAAAAGCGAAAAAGCTCTTCACAGTTATCCCCATCATTGTGATATTGTAGTTTTTGGCATGGATAAAATATCCTTTTACAATTTTAATCATAAAATTAACTTAATTTTATTAATCCGTAGATTAATAATTTTTTTTATTTTCAAAATTAGGCAATTTATTACAATTTAGCTTTGCCTTTTGTTTCGTAAATCCACCAATGAAAATGCCGTCATCTTTTGATGACGATTTCCTTTGTATTGATAAATAAGAAAATTTGAAAGAGACAATTAATAAAATTGTCCGCTGAATTACTTGGCCTATTTTTTTAAGTAGCTAACTATTATCCCTTCTTATAAAATGTTAACTTATTTGAAAGCTAAACTTGCTGAAACTTAAGCTTTTTATTTAATTCTTCTCATTATTTTAGTGTTGCAGATACACGATGCACTTTGTTTTCTTGTGACCTGTGATTGGAAAAATTCATGAAAATTATTTATAAAAATTAGAATAATTCGAAAATATCGGAACATTTTATGAATATTCAGAATTTCGATAAATGCTATCATTTTCATAAAAATGAGGTGATGTTATAAAAGAATTTATTGAAAATGAGGAAATGTAAAAATCACAAAAGTCGAGAAAATTAGAAAACTTCTTAAAAATCAGAACTTATCGAAAAAACCGGAAAATTATTGTTAAGAATTTAAGAATGTTCAAATTTCCATTAAGTTTTCAAATTTTATATACAATAATTACCTGATTTATAGAAAATTTTCAATTTTTATTAATTTCTCGGATTTACAAAATGTGTTTGTTTCCATGCAATTATACAAACTTTATGAAATTTTTAAATTTTTATGAAAACGTCAGGTTTCTTTCATAATTTTCAACTTTCGACAGTCGTTGTGCCAATCAAATTTCAATTTTTCATGAAGATTTCAGGGTCAATCAACAATCGAAGGTTATCGATATAGTGCATCGAATGGCCAAACTGGAGTTAATCGCAAATAGACCGCGATGGACTAGCGACCTCAGGATGTGGCCGGAGAAACGTCGGTAGGCCTCCAACAACATGGGCAGGCGACATAAAGGTAGTTTATGTTAAAGGTTAAAATCGTTGAAATATAACTAATGAGAAGAATATGTCCATCAGACATATGACAGAGATAAATGGAAAACGTTGAGACAAGACTACTATGTTCAGCAGTGGACTTCGGCTTTCTGATATGATGATTCCTATTCTTCTACTTAATCATTTAGTATTCTCTCTGAATTATTTTAATAATAAATGCGCGGTACGAGGATCCCTAGAAAAAATTGTAACGTCCAACCAAAATTACCTCTGTATTAAGTGTAGTTAATAATTTATTGCATTGTATTTGTAATTATATTATTTTTTAAGTAAGTATCACTGGTCCACCAGTATGGAAATATAATAGAAGATCCCGTTATAAAAAAAGAAGGGCCAGCCATTCGATTAAGCTTGGGTGATGGGACAATTAAATAGTTAGTCGGGTATCAGCCATTGGGCAAAATAAATTGATAAGTACATGATAGTACGGAAACCCAAAAATAAATATAAAAAATAATTAAGTGCAGCGTTGGTAATAATTTTTGAAAAGAAGTGTCGGAGTTGGCGACCGGTGTACTCATAGCGGAATTGGATCATCTTATGTACAATCGAACGGAAAGTAAAAGAACATTCAACTGGTACAAATTCAAATTACGGCGTCGGCATCAAGTACTGGAGGACCGCGTTCAGGTTATTTTTAAGAATATAATTGTATGTATAAGGTAAAAAGATTTAATATTTATACATTTTCTGAAATAAAATCAGCCATTCAAAATAATATTAATTCCATTTACGTATTAAAAAAAGTATTGTTTCCTCAACCATTAATTGAGCCGGTTGGAGGTTACAAAATGTTTTCTTACTTCAAAGTTGTCTAGGATAACTTTTCTTATTTTAAGCTTTTTAGTATAAAACTTATCTTTGTAGCAGTATTTCAATTTTGTTTGGTGGCATAAAATCGATTCGAACAGTCGTTGAGGAAGCCAGAACGGAAGGAAAGGAGTGGAACGAAGTGAAGGTTCTGGTCCAGAACAGACTAAGATGGCCGAAATTTGTTGATGCCTTATGTTCCCACGAGGAATAAAAGACGAGATGATGATAAAATCGATTACTTTTTTATAAACTTTTAGCGTAGGGTATTTTTAATTCAACCCCGATAAGATTTAATTACAGAGAGGAGCTTAATTTCCTTTAACAACTATAAAAGTGAAATGACATTACATCAGAAACGATTTCGTTGAATTTTAGATTTATATTCCTAGAAACAAATATTCGGCAGAAAGAAAATCTTAACAAAATATCCATATATGGTAAAATTTGAAAATGTTCAATAAATTTTTAGAATCAAAATGCTTTCTATGGGTAGGAGTTTTGAGAAATTCATATAAAGCGATTTTGGAAAAAGTGCCGATAACTATGCCGTGTCGGCCACTCCTAGATGCCGTATTTCCTCTGGAAATCTTGGTTTTGAGAAGAGATATAAGATTTACTCTTGCGAAGTGTTTAAAACACTAC
>JANTOP010008340.1:0-16004 GCA_027564815.1 Symmerus nobilis
AAAAACAAGATCTAATAATTTATTATGACAATTACGAACAAAGTTAATCTGATGAAGATTAAGGTTGCCTAACAAGTCTCTTTAAACTCTTCCTTAAGACATCCTCCAAAAAAAATTTGTTGTCGAAGAGATACAAATAGTGTTGCTTACCCAGCCTAATTTTTACATCTATCGAAAGGGCAATTGAGCGAAAGACAATTTATTGAAAAACAATTTACTCAAAATCGCTATTAACTCTTTTCTGTAAAAGGGATAACTAATTAAGAATCGTGTATTAATTAAATTTTGATTATTTGTCTATTAATTAATTGTTAAATGTCGTTCGATAAATTGAATTACAAGAAGAAGAACAATAAATTGACAACGAGTAGAAATCAAATATCCTAAAATTTTGTATGAAAGTGGTGTACATGAAATCTCGAAAATAACAGCTCCAGGGAGCTGAATGAATCGTTTGTGTACTTAAGGCGTTAGACCACCTTGGCGCTCGGAAAAACGGGTAAAAAATTGTTTTCCGCACTGATATTAAATCGGTGGCTCCAAGCATTAACCGCTTAAGTGGACTTAAGACGAAATTGAGGTATGAGCACCATCGTATTCTCCATGTACCCTCAAAAATTCTTATCCGAATTTTTTAATTTGACCGAAATATAGCTATTTGAAGAAATGCATAACCGCGTAAGTTCATGTACCGGAATAAATTTATAAAACTTTAAATCGCTCTCCTGAAAAATTCCAAAAAACGACTTAAGTGGTTAATGCTTGGAGCCACAGAAATATTATTATAATAAAAATTAAAAAATTGCGGAGATTTGAGCCGTGAAGTACCCTCTTTTAAAAATCCTTGCTAATGGTGGAATTTTTTTCTCTGTCAGGCATCATCTGAAATATAAAAAACATTTCAAACAATCCTTATTTAGAAAGTTAATAGCTAAGATATATCATAAGGATTTTTTTTTGTATAAATGACAGCTGTTTTAGAAAGAAAGATTTTTACTGAAATTGTGAGTTTTAAACATTTATAAAAAATGAACGGTATCCAATCCAATTAAAGAAAATCTTATCTTAAGCTGGGTCCACATAAAAAAATATTTACGTTGTGCGTTGTATTTGAAGCAAGTTTGCTCGCATTCGCCAATATTTTTATTGATGTGGACTATGCGCCGCACAAAGAAACACATAAATATTTTCGTCAGATACAACACACGCTATCCGTCGGTTTTTCTGCCTACTTCAATGTGATTTGCGTCGAGTGCTTGTTTAATGTGGACTTGGTTTTTGTTTTTTATATTTAGTTATATTCTATCATGTCGTCCGAACTTTTAAAAGTGTGCGGTGTGCGGTGTGCAGTTTATATAATCATAACCCACTACACAAAAAAATAATTTTAAAAAATGTAAATTGAACACCATCACGAAAATGGATCAAAACAAAAACACAAGCAGGGCATACATTTTTTTGTCTATAAATGTAACGAAAGTAAACATTTACGTCACAAATATTTTCATTGAATTCAAAATACAGCATTCAACATATAAATTTATTGATCTGGACCCAGCTTTAGATTATATATTAAATCTGGAAGGAATCCCCTCTGTCCGCTCGCACTGATACGCTCGCTACCTGAAATTCGGGCTGACTATCTGCCGTGGTCGCTTCTAGTTGCTATAACTCCGGAAATAATTTGAATTTTGAAATCGTTAAACCCTTAAAATATTCTTAAAAGTATAAACAATTTATCTAGCCAAAAAATTCGATTACTTGAAAATCTCAGGGGGTTTTCCGACATATGGGTAGGGGTTAAGAGGTTAGACTCTTAAAAACAATATTTTCCATATGTCGGAAAAAATCATTAAAAAAAATATAAAAATCTTTTAATTTAAAGAAAGTGAAAAATGAAATTTTTTATCAATAAAATGAAAAGGACATTTGAAATTGTTTGCGCAACACAGAGAGAGAAACGTTTCTAGTTTGTCAATCCGTTTTTTTTTCAGATTCTTCGTTTAGCCGTATTCATATACACCATTTTCCGGTTCCCATTTTCCATTTTCATTATTTCCTAAAGGGGTCAGTACCTGAAAAATAAAGAAAAATAAACGGTTTCAGAGAAAAAAACATAAAGTTCAATTTAACATTTCCCATGTACTGACCCATGTGTGGTTTTCCAAGCATATTTTCATTTTTCTTTCAAATTTTGATTTTCTTATGATATTCTTTCATTAGAGGAGAAAGAAAAAAAATGTTTGATTATATGTAGTTTCAGAAAAAATAAAATTTAAAAAAAAACGATTTTTTCTTCATTTTTCAGGTATTGTTCCTCTTAATAACTTCGATTGTTGTTAATATTTGTTTATGAACACAATTTCAAAATAATCGCAAAACAATAAAGAATCATATGTCACAGTATGAAATATTTAGAATTTTTATATCACTTCTAGAAATGGTTAATTTTCCCATTCGGCTAGGTTGTCTACCCCCTTAAGTACATAACTGTGTACGTGTTAAATTGTATAGTTGCTCCATAATAGCAAATAAAAATCAGAAGCTCAGTCAGAAATCGAATTTTCACGATGTCTTAACATTCATCAACCAAGCTTGTTAGAATCTGTACGAATAACTGTAATTGCCTCAAGAGTTTCCGGAAAATTGTAAATACAGGGAAACCCCTAGATTAAGGAGACATTACGCATTATTGGGTATATCCACCCAAATTTTATATAAGTCTCAAGCCAATTTCGAGAGGGGAATTATGACTGTGTGAAGAAAGGTTGAGAACATCAAAAGTCTTAAGTTTACCTGTGAATTTGTAATCAATTAATTTGTAATCTGTGATGCATATTCGGCCTACGTTTTCGCTATCGTTATTTGATTTTACTCATTGTTTATCTTTTAGTAACTCATGTAATAGTTACGGTTCTATTTTATCATTCTTACATAGTCTAATAGCATCAATGACGATTTATTCACTAAGGTCTACAAAACCACAGAATAGTGCAGTCATTGCGATGCGCCTTATTCGTTCTGTGACGTACATATGTGAGGTAATAGTAACCTCAATTTTTGCTCTAATTAATAAATTCTTTGTACTTATTACAACGGCGATAAATTTCAATCGAAAGTTATTGCATGTTACTTATGAATATACAGATAGATCAGTATACATTATATTGTTTTTTACATGACTTGTCAGTTCACAAAATACCTTTATTGAATATCCAGTATCTCATTAAAATAAATTTACAATATGCATTCATAGGATGTTATATCTGTAGAACATCATCTAAACGCATCTCATCGTACAAATTCATTCATTTAATCAAAGATAAACATCTTACATTTTGTAATGAACATTCCGTACATAGTATACCGATGGTAAAACTTAAACAACACAACCACACATTGTTTAACAATCTAAGGCCAACTTTGTACAACTTTGTGAAATTTGATGTTGATTCCCAATCCCACCCACTACGGCTTGTGGGTTTTAATGGGTCTGAGAAGATTTATCTTTTTTGGCAAAACTTTGGTTACATGTAAAATATACAATGAGAAATTCGTATCGTATCTTATAATTTATAATATTCCTCGACGTTTTCGAATAATTTAAATGTATAGACAATTGTGTCTGGAATCTATGTATCATTTGTACGAAATTGTATTATAATAATGTTATAGATATATTTTTATTCAAATATCTCTATATTTTTTTAATATACAGATGCCGGCCCATTAGCCTGTACATCATGTCCATCCCATTTTATGTTAGATGGTGGCTTATGCATGGAATGTCTTGGCTCGCAATTCTACGATCCACCGACACAATTGTGCAAAACATGTCATGAATCGTGCCGGTCGTGTAGTGGCCCCGGACAATATTCATGTGTTACGTGCGCCTTCCCATTACATTTAGATCGTTTAAATAATCAATGTGTGCCTTGTTGTCCAACCGATGCATCTCCCGAGGATCAATCATGTTGTCATTGTGACAAAGATACCGGTAAGTGATTTTCATATGTCGTTTCCATCATAATAAAATAGTATTGAAATTTTATTTGAAAGAATCATTAAATAGAAGAAATTATCTGTTCAATAAAATGATGTTTTAAAAACCGTCGGACTATAATCAAAATTATTGGCCTGTTATCCATTTCATTACTATATTTATGAGTTAATTAAACATAATTCAATTTGGGAAAGTTTAATTATTTTTCATTTGAACTTTTTTATGACATTATTTGATCATTGAACACAAACATAAAATTGTCATCAACCAACCCATTTTCTGTACCATTTTTAATTACAATGTTTTTCATTAAATTCTCATGTTTTTATGTATGAAAAAAAAACCAGGTGGTTGCATAAATTCGTCACCAGCTGGTAAGCGACGTATTGCAATTGGTGCCGAATTGACACAATTTGGTGACGATAGTAATAATCTTATTGGTAACGGTGGGAATGGTGATTCAACAAGTGTATTCGCACAAGTCGGTTCACCATTTACAACAATAACAGCGATTGCTATTGCCGGATGTTTACTTGTCGTTACAATTTTTGTAATTATTTTTGCTGTATTGCAGGTGAGTTTTAATTGTTTTGTGTTAAAATATTTTATTTTCATTTTTTTTATTTAACATTAATTAAAAATATGAAAAAGAACCATTTTTTTATTTGTAAATATTTTGTACTTAACAGGCATTCTGTTTTTTATATGGTTTTAGTTAGGGGTCGGTATTCTCGATAGTCTTTTCATTCCTAATTACATAGTTATGCCTTGTAATAATTTTTTACATTAAAATAATGCATTTTCTTGTGTAATTTAGTAACAGATCCCCACAATTATATACCAAAAGAAACATCCCTTTATTGACCGAAAAGAAAACTTTTTTAATGGATGTACTTTTTTCATGTTGCAGAATTTTAAATAGAAAAATACTAATGCATAATATTAGTGGGTGAATTACACTTAATTATAGCATTATGAACTACATTTTCTGCATGTAATTAAAAATGAGCAATTAAACTGATGTTACATCTTTTTTGGCTAAGCTGTTTTTTATTCGGTTGTAAAAAAAATGTTAAACCGGGAATGAGACAAAGTCATTTTCATTCTAAATTCCAATATGCATTTCTGTACATTGACACCATCATCAACTGTGATTTGAGTGTTTTTCTGATTTTTGAGTTCTCACAAACATGATGGAAAATATGATTTAAAAAAGTTGAAGCATAACTTTTATTCGATAAACTCAAATAATAAAAGTTTTCTGAAAACTGTTACTCTAACATTTTTTTTAAAAAAATGTTAGGGAAAAAAATACGTCTTGAAAATGGCAAATATAATTTTTAATTGTAAAATTTTAATTTTAATTTTAAAAACGATATGGGGGATGATATCCTTAGAGTTAATGTTGGGTAAAATTTTTTGATAAAAAAATTATAAAAATAGGGTCGTTCGGTCTCAAAATGAAAATTAACGATATGGGGGACATCCTTTTAGTTGAGGTTGGGGAACATTTTTTGGATGCACAAAATTATAAAAATAGGGTGTTTCTGCCTCAAAATGATAAATTAACGATATGGGTGGATGGATTTGAGAAAATCTTTTGAGTTGATCTTTCGGATCAATTTTTTTATATGAAGTCCAGAGTTTTTGAATAATACGTGTTTACAGACGAATACTATTTTTATTAATATTTTCTTACATCCAGTTATAGAATTACAATTTTTAAAGTAAAATCGGGAAGGTGAATGTTTACCTCTAAGTTATATTCACCTTCCCTTAGCGTCGGCCATTTAATCAGTTTGCTATTATGAGAAACTCTTTTGAAATATGTCATGTATTTCAAGTATTTTATACAAAATAAAATCTTACATTCCATTTTTCAATCAATTCAACATAAATAATATTTGAAAATAATCAGTTTTTTTTAAATATTTTAAAGCAATTATTTCATTATGGAATATCATATTTTATTCTTCATCAATACTATTTTGCTACTAAAATCATATCATTTCGCATAAATTTTTATTTGAACCCGAACCACTCTATTTTTATAATTTTTTTATCAAATAAAAGTTCCCCGATCTCAACTATAAGGATATCCACCATATCATTAATTTATCTTTTTAAGACCGAACCACCCTCCTTTATAATTTTTTTTTCAAAAAATGTTCCCCAACCTCAACTATAAGGATATCACCCACATCGTTAACTTAACATTCTGTGACCGAGTATCCTAGTTATTATGGAATTCTTCATAATGAAAACTGGACATTAGCAAATTACCTAAACACATTTGTGTTTTTGATTTTAGTAGTCTGTCGTCCTACATTGAAATAAATATAGGAGTAGAATTCTCGCCAGAATTAAAATATACTAGAACCAAAATCTATTTTCTATCAAGATATCGATAAAGCTCATTGAAAGACTAAATTTAAAACGTCATTTTATATCAATTTTTATCCGATTCATTAAATTTAGATTAAATATGACATTTTCGCTAAAAGTTTTCCCAATCCAATGTGAGTTCAAAGAGAGCCCTTTGTTTCGAACTTCATTTTTTACGTTAAAAAATCTATCCAGATATTGGTCCTTTCTCGAAAATTTCAATTTTCCCAAAAAAAAAAATGCCGCAAAAATCTCGAAAGCCCATTGAAAGCATTTATTCAGAACTTCAAGCCGACAGATGTATTTTTCAAGAGAGAGGGAACAGAAACTATGAACACCTCCATGATAATTTACTTTCAATTCTATTTAATTCAATTCAATAAAGCATTCGTGCAGATTTTAATTATCCACGGAGCTTTTTAACGAAAGCTTCTGATTTTATTTACATTTATTGTTAGATAAAATAGATTTGATAATGAATAAAATTATATTATAATTAAAAGAAAGTAGATTTTAAAATGTATCAATTTAAAATCGAAGTACAATAAAAATTTCAATCAGTTTTAATTTTCTACGGAGCTTTTTAACGAGAATTTCGGATTTCATTTAAATTTAATTATTGGGAGTGAATTAGATACCATTACTGGCTAAAATAATATTTTCATGAAAAACTTTCGATGAACTTTTTGCACTTTCTTAAAGCTTTTTCAGAAAATTTTCAATTTCAGTGATTTTAAGTTACTATTATGGAAAATAAATTTCAAAGCGTATAAACCCTTATGCGATACGATACACCTTCACGTCTAACCAGAGTTTAGATTAGAAAACAAGACTTAAAGTACCACATATCTAACACTGATAAATTGGTTACAATTTTGTTGATATTTCAGGAGGGCTCTGCGCCTTCTGCTCATTAGACAGCACGCCACTGATTAAAGTACTAGTTGATCCTTGATTTATATCCCCTAGGTGTGATTTGCTATCAAATTATGACATATTCAATTTGCTCTAATTTGGAAAATTTTATGTCATTAAACTGTAAAATGTAATGTTACAAAATTTGTTATTAAGACTACCATCATAGGGTGCAAGACTATCGAGTTAATCAGATGTTTCATGATATCAAAATGTTAATATCTATACTCGTTTCTTCTCGTAATATTATGGTATTGTATATCGAGAATTATGCCTTCTCCAATATACTCCTACTTTCCCCAATTTGTAAACAGTTCAACTTTAATTATACCTAAAATTTCTAATTAATTGTATTTATTTCATTCCAAAAAAAAAATAAATAAAAAAAAACAATAGAAAAACGGAGCAAGTAATTACAGCAAAGTGAAATACAATAAACTTACACAACGGCAACGTGCCATTAGAAAACGGAAAAATCGTACCGAAACAACCGCATTTGTATCAATGTCGGATACAGATAATCGAGATCTAAATATTGATACAACGATGGATGTTGATTTTAGTACAGATACAGATGATGGGGATGAGCAGATAATTGGCTACGTTGAGGAGGAAACTTCTATTATTGATGAAAATTGTGATAGGAAACCATTACACGGTAATTCGTGTAAGACTTAGCCGGATAATTTACTATATTATTCTTAATTAATTTAATTAGCATTATTTTTTTTTTTTAATTTATAGTTAAATATTTTATATTAATAAATAGATATTCATTTTAAATAAAAATATATATATATTATTATTATATTTATAAAATTGCGTTAATAATTAATAGATAAGATTCGAGGGAAAATCTATCATTAAAACTTCTGTTTATTGATTGATTTTTCATAGAACTCTGCTATTATTTTAATTATTAACTAACTAAATCAATTTGTTATCATACATAAATATAATATACAATTTCTCATCATTTCGAATCTATTGTTTTTTATTTAAAAGATGGTCCGTTTAGGAAAATATTCAATATTATGGGATCAATTAATTAAAAATTATATGATTGTTAATTATTATCATTAAAGGAGAAAAGTAATTTATATTTTTGGTTAATTATAAATTAATGGGTTGTAAGAATATACAAACACTTGTAATTTGTTGGAAGGGAATCCCCATTCGTGAAAATTACCCAATGGGTTTTTGTTTGTATTATGCGAGAAAAAACGAACTGTGAAAATCCCCAGGAAAATTGTACATTAGAATTTCCTTTTCTTTCTTTTTTTTTTGTTTATGTTCAGTTTTATTAATGTTAGGACGGACGAGAAAAACATTTCCTTCTGTTAAATGACAGGATTTTTTACTATATCTTATATGTTATATTTTCTATAGATTTTTTAGAATGGAGATATACATCGGGAATGTTATTGTGTGTAACTTTTACTCTTTAGAAAAATTTTTTCGTTTAAATATGCAAATTAGCCACATAACAAATCCACCTTTTTCGTATATTATGTATAATAGAGAAAACTGTTTTGCTCCGGGTTTTTCTTCACAATTTCATTTTTTTTCGTTCCTCATTCATCCATCTCTTTAGTAATGGTTATATCCGTAATTTCTGTTGAACTACTATCGTCAATTTAAACAACATCAACATCGTTCAACGAGCTTGTTTTACTCTTTTTATTATCCCTTTTTCCGTATGCGGATCCTTTTTGCCCCCAATAGCATATAAAATGAACTTTTCGTTCCGTTTTTCTTCCATTTGGCCTGACGAATTTTGACTGTTGAAAAGGGTTGTGTGTAGCCGAGGAAAGGGATCCCCAGTTTTTCAATATTTGTCGTATTTTTTTATTTTATTTATTTCGTTTTTTTTTTGTCCCTGGTTATCCATCGCCCTAATATTTGTCTATTCAATAATTCAAACATGGAAAAAATAGCCCGGATAATTTCGGTGAGATGAGATAACCTAATTGAATTGATGTAGGGTAAGGGCAAAATATTTTTTCTGGCAGACGACATTTAAATAATTTGACGGTATATTGAATGTCCCTACACAAAGGAAGGAATAAATTTTTCGGAATAGACGAATAAGACAAATGACTTGCCGGATATAAGTATATTGATAATGATATCCGACTGAAAATAGAAGTTGGCCTTAAGGCTACTATAACTATTAATCACTTCTAATTTGGTTTTTCCTTTTTCTTCCGTCTTTTATTGACTTAAATTATGATTTTTATTTCAAATCATAATCTGAATATGAACATTTACATAATAGTGGCCATCCCCAATAATTATCGGCCCATAGACCTTTAAATATCTTGTTAGTTGATCTTGTTATTCTTTATGGATCTACGTTTGTAAATGTTTTCAGTAAAATATAATACCATACATAAACCAGGAAGTTTATTTGGCAGCGATCCGTAAAAGGAATTAGTCAACTAATTTCTTGAAGATTGTTACTATTGGGGTATTTACCCTATAAGATTATCAAACGTTTGAGGAATTTCTACAGGATTTTGATACACCCATTGGGTTTTTCTTAGTATTAATATTATTGATATAATATATAAAATATATTATGACATCATGAATCAAACGGGTTTACCTACGAGTGCAGTCAAGCCAGCTCGGTTCGACTCGCCCAGGTCGGCAGGTTTAACATCTGAGTGCGAATAGCCCTTGAATAGGCCATTTCTGATTAAATACTATTGACTTATGGTGTTACATGGTGACATGATCGGTCGCAGATGGAAGCACGCATCCTGATTCTTCTGATACAATGACTATAATAAATAGACTCTATCTACTAGAAGTATACTGACTCTAAGTCAGTGTACTTCTACTTGAAAAAGTTTTCTTCCGAGTTGTATGAGAAATAAAATTTCAAATTTCAGATTTGGTTCGCAATGAAATTCAAATAAAATGTTCCAATTCTAAAAATATTATGTTCCTTTAAGAAAAATTGTAAGATTTCTTAATTATTTCTAGTTTTTAAAAAAAAAAACGCTTAACCAATTTTCGACAATTTCGATCAATTTCCGATTGTTTCCAGATCTTATATACACGAAATTCCTGATCCAGATAAAACTATACCCAACCTATCCTGACTTCTTTCCAAGACCAAGAATGGTAACCATCGAAGCCCCATTCAAATTAGCCAATTATGTGCATGAATAGAATTCACAAATCTATGTCGCGAAATCGTAGAGTTGCGCAAAGATGGCCTATTGTCTGTCGCTAAGTTTTAATTTTTATAAATCGTCTGCGCCCAGCCAAATTCGTCAAATTCTAGTCATATGTTCAATTGCACAAAAGAGATTGTTGAAATTTAAAACGGTATCGTCTATTCTAAAATCGAAATTTTTTGCTTAACATTATCGACATTTAATCCTTCATCACTACCGTCTTCCCACGCGTAATCTGCGGGCGCGGACTAACAAGTTTTCGGGAAACAATTTTCAATTTCAAAGTTGAATCATTTTACCCACCACTTAATAGATTGGAAGACAAAGTCTTATATATAAAATGTGTTTATGGCTTACAAGGAGACCACATGGCAGTCGGAATTTATTTTTTTTTTTATTTATATATATGTATCTTGTTCGAATATGAATTTCCTAAAATATTACAACGCACTTTTCTAATATTCTCGAGAAAATTGACTTAGAAATTTACCGATGCCGAAGTGGTTTTTCCATATTAGCTCCCTTATTTACCGTCCGATCGAAAAGTAATCTTCCAGGCGCATATACAACATGTGAAAATACACCAGAGAAAAATATAAGATAGGTGGTGCTGCATACAAAAATTTCGAGTTTTGTTTATAAAAGTAGGAAAAAGGCGTCCGATAAGAATATGGTGTACTACAAAGTTGTTGCATACATAATTATGCGTTCATTGATGTGCAACATAATACGTAATTTGGTTAACCCTTAACGGTGGCGGATAAAAATGTTGGTTTGGGAGAGAAACTGTTAACCAAAAATGTTCTCAAGTAATTGCAATTCGCATTGCAATCGATTGGCGTTGGAATTTTATCGCTAGCCCCCTTTATAAAAAGTTGATTTTTCAACCACCAAAAGATAAGGCTATGGGCCTTACAATTTCCAACAAAAAGGAACATTTTGACTTTTGATGGCCGAAAATTTTGTTCGGCAGCAAAAAAACTTTTGTTCTATCAAAGTTGTGTAGATAGTTGCTCTGCAAGACAAACTTAAAAAATTTGGGAAGAGTTAACCCTTTCATGCTTTTAGCACTAAAAATAAATTTTTCAGAAAATCGACTCTAGCGGAGGGGCGAGGGGGATTGTTTTATATGCGCCCGGAAGATTACTTTTAAATCGGACGGTAAATAAGGGAGTTAATATGGAAAAACCACTTCGGCATCGGAAAATTTCAAAGTCTATTTTCTCAAGAATATTAAGAAAGTGCGTCGTAATGTTTTAGGAAATTCATATTCGAGCAAGGAACTTTACATATATATAAATAAAAAAAATAAATAAATTCCGACTGCAATGTCGGTCTCCTTGTTAGTGCAATGGGCAAGTGCTTCTAATTTTTATATTTTTTCATTCTGCCATAAAAGTGAACTGAGGGAGGGATAGTAATTTTTAACAGTGGAAAAAAATTCGAAAGTTTGCCGTTAAAACAAGATAATACGCGCGCGAGAATTGACCAGTTAGTTCACGTTGCGCGGATTATCCGTTTAGTTCATGCGCGCATATTATGCGACGGAAGACGGCAGGTTAATTATTCATAAAATATTCCATTTTTTTTTTTTGGACATTCCGCATTTTTTTGATTTTTTCGTATATTTATGAAATTCTCGGTTTGTCTAGAAATAGTTCGATTTTCAAAAATTGAACGGTATTTTAATTCTCTTCCAGAATTTTTTATTGGACAAATTTCGTGGAGGAGCCAGTCCAGTATTTTTACAGTTAGATAACTTTAGTATATAGATAGTTTTCGAGTTCACCATTCGCGAAAACTATCAAATATGGTATCCATTACTAGGAGTATTGAACAAAATATTAAGAACTTTTTATTAAGATTTACTTATTACTAGAATTCTAATGAGGCTTCCATGATGGGAACCATAATTTCTAGAATATTAAATTTAAAAATTTTATTAAATTATGTTAAATTAAATTAAATTTTTAGATACAGTTACCTACATATAATATAACTATGGCTGGGCATGTTAATATCTTACTAATTTCTATATTAAATGTTGGCTGTTAAATATTAGGCAGTGCAAGACTATATCCACTTAACAATCAATGAATTTGTTCCGCAAAGTTCTAGTTCCTTTACTGTTCCATATAAAGAAAATTAACTCTTGTATATTACGTTGAGATATTAAGAAAAAAATACTTCGAACAAAAAATAGTTACTTCGTCTTCCCTCTTCCCTCTGCCAAATGTCATCCTTCTCCAAACCCTCGCTACCACCTATGAAAATTAAGAAGCTAAGAAATAAATGTCATTCAAACTGACTCAATATCGCTGTTGTTCCATCTAAATAATTTGGCATATTGATGCAGCTTTTCCGCTATTTTACACTTGCCGCCTTTTTACACCACATCGACGATCTACCAATGCTAATGTATATTTTATATTCACCTTCTTTACAAATTATTCAAAATTTTATGCCGTATCTAACACTGCAAATATTGAACTTTTAGATAATATGCATTTTTCGACTTCCTTCACACACCTTTTGAATATTAAAGAAAGGACAAATCGGGACCTTGAATATCAATACTTTATTTGAATTATTTAATTTCCTATATCATCTTGAAATTACCTTCGACCCTTTTCAATTAAATTTATGTAATTTAACAATGATTTAACCGGAATTTTCCTCAAACTTTCGGTTCGGATTAATAACTTTTAATATCGTAATTCAATTAAGATTGTTTCTGACACGTCAATACTTAAGTTCATTACTTTGTTCAATTAACGGAGTCCCATTTGTTCAATTAATTTAATTTCTTAATGGGTTTTTATTGAAATAAAGGGAAATTTTGGAAAAAAGGATGCAAATGCAGCGATTAATAAATTAAATTAGTTATGTAAAATATTATCGTTCATTATTTAGAAGTTGTCGATTTCATTTTAAATTAATATTTATTTTTGAGCTACGCATAGTACACATACACTATTAAGAATTTTTCAGCTTAATTTCAAAACTTTCGATAATATTCATAAGATTAAACGTCCTTAAAATTAAAAAAAAAATTTGCTTCTTCAAGGGTGGCCTTTCCCCTAAGAAAATTCCAATTTTAGTTTAACCTTTTCGAAAGAATTTTTTTAACTTTCTTTTTATTCTTATTAGTGATATAAATTTCTCAATTTAATTATTATAATTTAAATTTAAATTTCAATACAATTTTTTTATGAAAATAAATTTAATATTTTAATATAAATTTATTGAAAGTGAATTTTTTCCTTTAGTCAATTTATTTGACCCAAATAATATTTGGTTTTTTTGCCCTATAATCGTATCTACTACTTAAAATTAATTTATAATTTATACGTAAAAAATCTACTATTCTCATGCGAGCAAAGTAGAATTAAAAAATTATTTATTAAAATGAAAATGCACAATGCAAACTGAAACAATGCATAAATTTAAATATAACAATTAAATTTATGGAATTATTAAAAAAAAAAAAATTGTAAAAAGGAGATGTACAAAATGAATACAACAACAAAAACAAATTAACTATTTTTATATAAAATGATATAAATGATATTAAAAAATTGATATATTATAAATTTAAAATATGTAAAATATTTAATTTTAAGTAAAATGAAAAAATGTTGATTTAATTTCCTTTTTTTTTCATTTATTCATTATTACGATTTGATTAAAAAGAAATTATTTAATCAATGCAGTAATTTTCATTTTTATTTAATTTTAATTAATTAATTGATAATTTTAATTTCTATCACATTAAAATTAAAATTATGTCTTGTGATTATGCAAGAAATTTAAAGCAGAAAAATTTGAAAAAAAATATAATCAAAAAGAATTATTTGAAAGAAATAAAGTTTAAATCTTTAAATGGTAACTAAAAATATTGCGGATTGAAAATATTGTAAGAAAAGGATATACTAACTAAAACACGGTTTAATATATGTCGTTAGAAGTAAAAAGGATCTTTATGTAGATTTAATATTAAAATTTTAAATTAAATTTATTAATAAAATAATAAGAAAAATTATATTGTAAAATATTGTATAAAAGGTTTTAGATAAAAACAAAATATGGAATAAAAATTATTAATGTTTTAATTACATTTTAATGTTCTTTTATTAAGGTCTGATACCTATGTCATTTCTATCCCCAAGATAAATAATATATAGTTATATATCGAAGTGAGGGATGAAATTAAAATATAGAAATTCGTAAAAATATACCTGAAACTCTTGGCATTTTAGTGTAATAGGGTATCGAATCTATTATTTATATTAGAAGTAACCATAGGCTATTGGCTAACCCGGATGGCCATTCCATTTCATATATTTGTTCTAGATATTTCCAAATGAATTTATAATAATATAAACCATTTTCTATTATATGGAACATGGATACATTTTAAACGGAAGAATATGGAATCTCTTGAACTGTCTCCAGAACTCCACAGAAGAGGGGCCTACTACGAATATGTATATCCTTTGGTGGTTGGGTTTCCCTCTCAACATATGAAGAATATAGTCAACATTAAATCCTAAATTAATCTGTAGCTATAAATACATATGTATATACTACATATAAAGAGAATTTAATTTTCAATGAAAACTTTTTTTCCTTTTTTTCTTTTCTATCCGCTTTTCCGACACATGCAATATTTTCCCTCTTTGTTTTTTCACGGATATTAGGTTGTGCCTCTGTATTCTGTAGTCGTACTTCATTTTTTGTACATTTCATAGAATTGAGTGGGAAAAGTCATAAGGGCACAGATGTTTCCGGGAATTTTAATTACGAACATTTTCTATCTTTACAAATATTATTGCTGGAGAAAGGTATTGTTTTGGTGAAATCTATTGTACTCTGCCGTACTGTAAATTTTCTCTTTATAATTTAAACATCGTTTGTTTTTTCAGATATATGTATTTATTCATTGTACCGATTAGTAGAAATTGGAGGCCAAAATGTAAATATCTAACTAAATACTGATGTCAGTTTTTCTATTGACTCAATTTTAGAAATCTGTACCTTCATCATTGATTATATCAATGTTATTTGCTGGAACTGACATTATTTTTCAAAGACGATATATTTTCAATTAGTTTTGGAATAATTTTAGAAAACATTTTAATTGAGGGGAGAATTAGGTGTAGAATATTCATTTTCTTCAATCTCTCAGTAATATGTGATTTTAAATAATAATGATGATGACTAGCTAATATGGGCTAATAAGATAAGGTAAGTAAACTTATAAGTGTAGAAATAGAAATAGAGAACAACCTATTCCCAAAATTTCGAATTCGTTTTTACAATTTTCTCCAAATTTATTGAAAATAATTATTATAATAAAAAATTTTATTTTTACCGGTTTAATGCAGAAATTATTATAAATCAGCTATTTATTATTAAATCTTCTCAATTAGTTAATAATTACACAGGCCTGCGATGGTTTTCCCCTTAAAAAACTGATTAGTAATTTCGGTAGATATTAAGTACATAGTTAT
>JANTOP010008351.1:0-16000 GCA_027564815.1 Symmerus nobilis
ATTTATACATTTACATTTACATTGTAATACATATGTGGCAAATTTGTGAAATAGAATAATCCTCCAGGTATTAATTTAATATCTATACAAATTCTAATGTAAATTCATATGTCGATATTGTTTCGTTTGTTAAATAGAAAAACGAAGATAGAAAGTTTTAAGTAAAATAAATTAATAAACCGCGTCATTGGCATGCAACCTCCGATAGAAATTCGATAGATGCATTACGGAGACAAAGAGTATAAATATTCATCTTTATGTAAAAGAACCATTCTCAATTAATATACACGACTTATAAATGGCGAGAAAAAATCGAATTCGGCTCTCGAAAGACGAATGAGTATATACAATAATACAACCACTTTTTATATACCGAATCGATATGCACATGTAGAATAAAGTAGCAAAGGTGCATATAGGTATCGGTACCTAATACAATGTAACGAGTACTTATAGTTAAATGCATCCGAGTACTCGGATCCGAAAAGTAACTCAACTTTGCATCTCTATTGAACAGCTATTTGCGCCCATAAAAATTGGTTACGACTTTGTTGATATTCCTAGGTGTGCTCTGCGCCTTCTGCGCATAAGACTGCACGCCACCTTACTAATATTAAAATCACCAACAAGTATAATGTTGTTGTAAAACGAGATCCATCTAGCTTCTAGCAATTACTTCTTCTAGGAATCTAGGGATTACTTCTTCTAATTTTAATTCGTAATTGTTAAACGAAAAATTGAAGAAAAACCCAATTATGACCGGGGTCGGTTCAGTTTTACGGTCACCGCTATTGTGTAATTTCTGCTGTATATTTCGAATCTGTCAAAAGCTTTTAATTTTCAAACGAATTTAATTTTTTTTTAATTCTGTTATTCAGTCAGAGTCAGAATTTGGAGTATTCAGTTTTGTGTATTCGTCGAACAAAATTAATCATTTAATTTAACAAAGAAATCTAACATTTTCAAGCGATTAAGAATCAAACCATTAATTAAATATAATTAATAACGATGAAATGAAGGGAGAGTTACTCGTACTTAGTGAATAAAAAATTAATCTAACCAAGATTTTCTATTTTTATAGGACAATTTATTTGAGTGAATGTGTGTTTGTGTGCATCGTGTGATTATTTTGGAAAAGTTTTTTTTTATAATCATTTCCTTGGCCATTCAAACATAAATATTATTGTTGTAACCACTGAACTGAACCACATTGAATGAGATAATTTTAAAGTAGGAAAAAAAGATGTATAATTGATGTTTGACTTATCGCATCGACAAATTGCAACTAGAACAGAAAAAAAAAGAATTGATTATACTGGACAATTTGGAGGAGGCTAATTTAAAAAAAAAAATTATCAGATAAGATTTGTTTTGAATTGGTGAATTTGGGGGCTGCTGCTGGAAACCCCTTTCAAAATAAACCGATTCAAGGGACTCACACTTAAGTCCATATTTTCATCAAATGCGTTTGTAAGACTATTTTTTCCATGATTTTTTCAATATAGGACATTGAGTTTGATAACAAAATTATACTTCGCATTTATTATAGAAAATAGATAAGAACAATTTATACAATCTTGTCTGTAACGGAAGGTGATTTAAACCGGAGATCATGTATACTACATCCAGAGAAGGTCATAGTATAAATGCAACCGATCCATATCCAGAAATTTATAGTACAACCGGTGTACGAGATTCAAATCGTGATGATTTACCATTAGTTGTACCAGATCAAGGTAAATGAGATAAGAATGATAGGCTTCTTAGTGATTTTCTAATTTTGAAAAATCATCATATTGTACGGTTATTCAAGGCAATGATCTAATGAGATTATTTCTACTAAATAATCACCTTGGCGATTTTCTCTAAATATTACATTAGAATGGTCCCGATGTTAAGAAGTAATTAAACTGAATTTTAAGTTCATTTTGTTCTCTGTTAATTTGCACGATTATAAAACATTCTTATTTATAGCAACAAATTTGTAATCGATCGTGTTAATTTTTATTTTAAAATTTCACGTTAAATTATGCTGATGAATCATGCCGATTCAATCGGCTCGGCCATTCAATCATAATGATAGCGGCGAGAGGTACTGTACGAAAGTTATATATTCTGTAAAACATGATTGGACTGGCCGCAAATATATTTTATTGCTATTTATATAGAACAATTCAGCAATTCATCGAAATTACAAAAAAAAATTAATTATTAAATACGAGATAACACTGACTCGTATTTTATATTTACGAGTCCAGAATCAGGCTAGTCATAAATCTTGAATTTTTGCATCCGTAAAATAATTTCTTATCAGAGAACGAGAAAAAAAAGCATATTTATTTTCGAAGTATAGGTGAACTTTGTAATTGAAAATTTAATTATTCATTTATTGAAGATTCATTTTATCAGAGATGTCATTGTCATAGTAGTTAGTCTATGACCCGCAGGTTTATTAGTCATTGATTTAGGCTCCAAACAGTGAAGGGATGTGAGATTAATTTCCATCGAATTCACTAAGAAGTAGCAAATATTTAGATAAATTTGTATCCCGTACCATTATCCATTTTTTTATAGACGATGGGAAATTTCCTAAAGTTCGTCACATCCTTGGTTTGATGGGTTTTCTTGGATTTGCTAACGTATACGCAATGCGTGTAAATCTGTCCGTAGCGATTGTGGTAATGATTAATCAAACAGCCATACCAGAGGTGAACGATACTACATTGGATGTGTGTCCAAAAGGGACGACAAATTCGACCGATACACCGGTAAGCGACATTTCCCCATTCAATTCCAGTTTGAATTAATTAATTTCCATTTTATATGGGGCGCCGACAGCAAAAAGATGGTGATTTTGTGTGGGATGAGGCGACCCAAGGCATTGTATTGGGTGCATTTTTTTATGGGTACGTATTGACGCAGGTGCCGGGTGGTCGATTGGCCGAACGTTATGGCGGTAAATTAATTTATGGCTTTGGCGTTTTGATAACGGCAATCTTTACCCTCCTGACACCGGCTGCAGCCTATTACAATTTACCCGCCTTGGTGATCGTTCGAATATTAGAAGGTCTTGGAGAAGGCGTTACATTTCCAGCTATGCATGCAATGTTAGCTAAATGGATACCGCCGTTAGAGCGGAGCCGTTTTGCTGCCTATGTTTATGCGGGTGCTAATTTTGGTACTGTTATCTCGCTACCATTATCCGGATGGTTATGTTCATTGGATTATTTGGGCGGTTGGCCGTTAGCTTTTTATATATTCGGGTTTACAGGAATTGTTTGGTTTGTTTTCTGGATGTACTTGGTGTATGATGCACCGTACGCACATCCACGTATTTCTATGCAGGAACGAATATATATTGAACGTACGACGAAACGTATTGATGACGAACTTGTTGATTCGGTTGGAGTGTATGATGTACCGTGGCGATCGATATTAACTTGTTTACCATTATGGGCAATATTGATAACACAATGTGGCCAATCATGGGCTTTCTATACACAACTAACGGAATTACCAACATATATGGAAAATGTTCTTCACATGGATATTCAATCGAATTCCATTCTATCCGCTTTACCCTATCTAACCAGTTGGATATTCGGAATATTCGTATCAATATTTGCCGATTGGGTACTGTCCAAAGGTTACATAACACAAAAGAATTCCTACAAATTATGGAATTCCGTTGCATCAATTGTACCGTCATTAGGTTTAATTGGTGTTGGATATGTGGGTTGCGATTGGAGATGGGTTATGATTATGTTAGCTGGTGCCGGCGCATTTCAGGGGGCCGTCTATCCGGGCAATCAAATGAATCACATTGCATTAAGTCCAAAATATGCTGGTACAATGTATGGGATAACTAATGCAGCCGGTAATACGTGTGGTTTTTTGGCACCTTACATAATCGGTACGATTATCAATGGTCACGAAACGTTGGGACAATGGAAATTGGTATTTCTTTTGGCGGCGATCTTAAATATTAGCGGAAATTTTTTCTATATGGCATTCGCTAGTGCCGATGAACAGGAATGGTCTAAGCGGAGATCGATAAAAAATTAAATTAATCTACATCTAAATCGAAAGATCGCCCTCCGAGGGTGAGGGGGTGAGATTGTATGTGATTATTGGAGCTTTATAGGCAATTTTGTAGACATATTGATATATATTTTTTTAATTATTTAATTTAAATATTAAGATTTTTTAAAAATAAAAGATCGAATTAAGTGGCTAAAAGACACTCACAAAATCGGTATCCGTGTAAAAATATCTCATAAATCAGTGAGTGAGCTGTTCGAATTATATCTGATGACCTGTAAATTGAAAAACAGATCATCTTGGTCCCATGTAGAAAAAATATGTTTTTTATGAATGTTATGTGTGATCAATATACTGTCAAAGTTCGTCATTTTTCTTACTATTATCAGATGGTGGTAGCCTGCACATTTCTTCAAATCGACATTTATTGTCATTCGATTGGTCAAGTATTTGTAAATATTGATCGTATTGACATAAATCCGAGTTAAGAGGACATCCTGGCATGTGGACAACTTTCTCTTGATGCATTGCTAGTACATAATCCTTATCCTGGCATCTACACATTTTCGTTTCGTAAACATATTAATCAAATTGTCTGATTTCATAAAGGGTGGGCCATTTAATGGTTTGTCTTTAAATAGCAGGCTATGGCAACATTGGATGGAACGATTTGCTTGAAGTTTTTACAGTTCGTCAGTTTGATATTCTGCGGCTTGAGGAGCCGAAACCCGTTAATTTTCAAAGGAAATATGGGTTGTGAAAGCGCGCCAAGTGGAACCGCTGGCGCTGTAGTGAAATTGGTGAAGAAAGTTCGTGAGATAGCCTTGCTATTGGATAACAGAAGTGGTCCAGCCCGAGAATATTGGGGTTGTGGCCCGTAGTGTGGGACAGAATCCATCGACCTCAACTCGACACCGATCGCAGCAACTGGCCATTAGTCGCCCAAGCCTGAGAAGAATACTGCACAAAGACCTCGGATTACTCGCATATAAGGTTCAGATGACTCAGCCGCTTCGATATCAGTTCGCTGTGTGGGCCATGGACCAGCTCAAATAAGGATGATTTTGGTCGAAAAATCATCTTTTCAGATGAAGCGCATTTCCATTTCGAATGCATCCACCATGAGTGACAGTTTGGTGTGGATTTTGGAGTGGCGGCCATTTGTCCATTTTTCTTTGAAACTGATGCTGGAAATGCCGTTACCATCAATGGCGACCGTTACAGAGCCATGTTGACCACATTTTTATGGCCTCAAATCGACGCTATGAATGTGGGCCACCTTTGGTTCCAACAAGATGGCGCCACATGCCATACAAACCGACTGACTATCGATCTCTAGTACGTCAAATTTGACAACCGAATAAAAAGCCGTTTTGAAGATGTTAATTGGCCTGCGAGGAGCTGCGATTTCATGTCGTTGTACTTTTTTCTGTGGGGTGCCGTTAAGGATGGATGTTATGCGAATAATCCAGAGACATTTCCAGCTTTAAAACATAACATTACGACTGTTATTGGCGAGATAGGCGGTGGAAATAGGATGGCTTACTGTAGGGCCAGTAGAGGGAGCCACATGAATGAAATTGTTTTTCATTCTTAAAAAATATTGATTTAGACTCATAGCGTTTTTAGAAACAAACTTTTAAATGGCCCACCCTTTACTTCATACTCACTTAAAATTAATAAACGCTAAATTACTAGCGAATGCATCGATTTTACTTAAACGCCATTTTCTGTCTTTTCGATAATCGTCATGCGTTAATGGGTCATTATCTTTGTACAAACCGAAATGAGCTAACAATTTTAATATCGTTCCCGAATGCGTAAAATAAACTGTTACTTTTGGCCCATCAGTTGTTGAACTAAAAATAGAACTACCAGATTCCATTTTAAAATTATTTTAATTTGACCATCTTACTTAATTCGGTTCAGCATATCAGTAACGGTTGGGCACGCTTGTTTATACGTTAATTCATTGCCGTACCCGTCGATATGATAATATTCAAGATCTTCTAAAAATTCGAATGCCCTAACTGATTCGGCATCGAATAATCGACACCATGGTGATAAATTGTCTTTATTCCAGGCCGATTCAAATGCACATATGGTGTAAATTAAATGAACATCGTTAACGGTAAGATTACTTTGACCAGATATTTTTGATATCCGTTCAACAGCTTGTTTTATCTCTTCACTAGTGGCCCATTTATTCACTTCCCGGTAACTGTCAGGATTTTTATCCACTTCTTTTTTCCATCGGGGGCAATCTTTGTAGAACTGAATAAAAAGAAGACATTTTGAATAGTTAGGATAATTTAGGTTATTTGATTGATTTACCCTTAAAATTCGGTCTTTTCTAACGGGTTCATCATATCGAATACCATCAATGTTATTCCTACCGAACAGACCAGTTGTAAAGGCTTCGAAACTACGTTCGGTTCGTTGAGTTTTGGTGAATTTAAACTAAAAAGTCGGTACATTTTAACAATAAAAAGGTAACCGCTTAATAATATTACCGACCCGATACCAATCTGAATCGTAAATATCTCTTAATAACTTTGGAAATCGATATTGCATCCGTTCCGCTAGTGAGAACAATTCATCCGTACCTTCGTCAACTAAGAATTTCTCTTCCGTTTCATCAATTTGTTGGGGCTTCCAATTCCGAAGCTCAGCCAAATCATCTGAACATAACTGATGGTCAGCACTCGTCAGTATTAGTTGTTGCAGCTTCGGTAGATAAGTTTGCATTAAACGGATTTTCTTTCGACTGGGATATCGAGATCCATGTCGTATTATTGCCCATAATTTTTGTGGATCACAACCTGTTCCGGATCAACCGATTTATAAATTAATTATTTAGTAATTAGTATGAATTAACTTACCTTCATATCGTATTTGTTCGACATTAAAATTTTTAATTGTTCGATAAGGGGTCGCCATAGCCATATGATAATGAATTTGTTCTTCATCATTATTAAAACATTTCTTATCTGTTTGCTCTGAGATAACGTAACAGATTTGCACGAGGACAAATAAATAGTAAAACGTGAAATTCATGTTTCGAGACAAAAGAAATAAAATCACAGAAAATTACGAAATAATCGACGGAAAATATGAGAATAAATAACCGATGTGAGGTTTCGAATTATTAAATATTGAAAACAGCGGCCCCCACACACAGCTGTTTCGTGTAAATAACAACAAAATTGACATTTCGAGTTTAGGGGTGCCCAGATTTTTAACTCAGTTTTCTTTAGTCGGACCGCTAAGTTCTGTAGGTGATGTCCATCAACAAAGATTGCAGTTGAATGCTGACGTTTGTTTTTCGTAATTTTAATAAAAGGTATCTTCGAAAAGAGAGTACTAACAGGAATGGTTTATTCCACGAAAAATCGTGTATTTTTCTCAGTAAATTATCTCAATTATCATTCAACTATGGCCGATTCTCATATAAATTATATGTAATTTCCCCTTTCTCCTTGCCGCTACTCTATTCTATACTATTAAATTAATTTGTTGTTGTATTCTATATATTTTTCTATCACCAGTCATTACTGTCATTTATATCCATATTTTCTTCAATCTCCTAAATTCGACGTCGTACTTTCATGGCTGTTGTCATTGACCATTTTAAGTTAATTGACAGCAGGTTTGTATGTTTTCTGCCTACTCCCATTTCCAGGAGTCTTCCGTACTATACTAATGCATAGTACGTGGGGCCGCCATTGGTTTTTTAACCTTTACGTGACCGTCCGATATCACGCGGTTAGTGTTGGACAACTGAGGCGGTCGAAAATCATTATTTTGTTAAGATAATAATTCGTCGCTACCAGGGATCGAACCCATAACCTCGCATCTCCTAAAGCTGCGACGTTGTTAGGTAGAGGTCACCTAAGTGGTGTGCGAACTAAATAGTGCGTGATCTAAGTGGGTAAAATGATTCAACTTTGAAATTGTAATTTTTTTCCCCGAAAACCTGTTACTTCGCGCGCGCAGATTATGCGGGAGGAAGACGGTAGTAGTTATTTCTCGTATATTCAACAATTTAAAAAGAATAATTTATCTTTTAACAATAGACCAATAATTTAATATTGAAAAATGTATGATTCATTAAACAAATGAAATTTAAATTAATTATACTTATTAACTAATTAAAGATTAGAAGCACCAGTAATAGAAATAGCGACACATTTATTTTTATTTAATTATCAATAGATTTTCCTTTTTTATCAAAGTACATATATAATATTTATAGATTTGTACAGTAAGATCAATGTAAATATTTTAATTTATTAAATTTTCAATATAATTTTGTACATCACAATATTTTCTTTAATTTACTTAATTCAATTCAATTTTTGTGCGATTAAAATTTTTTAAAATGTGATTTGAAATTGAAATTAGAATCTAACGATTTAAAATTGATAAAATTGTTAAAATTTGATTTTTTCTAACATTATACTATTAGATTAATGGATATGGATGAGGATATCGGTAAATAAGAAATGATATATATCCAGTGTCCACTTATATTTCACAATATAAATAAAAAAAATGAAACAATGGAAACTTTAGTCCCTTTAAACGCCTAACATTTTCTTTACAGTATATCCCGGAACCGAATAGAAAAATAATAAAATCATAAGGGCTATGGCTAGAATGATGAATCCTTTTAAAATTGCCCATTTATAATTATGCCAAACAATATATCGTATCGATTTTAATGGGTTCAAGAACCACATAAATGATGCATCTGGCCGGCTAAAAGAAAATTAGAAATTCGATCAAATTTAAATAAATATATTTTTAAAGGAAACTGTTTACTTTGGCTTTTCCAGCGAATCCGGTTCATTTCGTCCATAACCGGCTGGATTCAATTCCGCTTCCTCTTTCGTCAATAAATGTATTTCCGCTTCAACTTTCCCCGTCAATTCCATTTCATCATTCTCCTTCTTAATATAAAATGGCCACCAACCTCGAACACGTTTCTGCTTAAAAATGTTAATCATTGGGACGTTGTCAGTTTTTAACAGCATATCTAAACTACACAATTTCGATGATTTAGCACCGCGTGGAAAGCGATTCAAATTGAATGAAATCGCACCAAGAAAATCGTCCGCTGAAAAATGATCCGCATCCCATACTTGTAGTTCCAATCGGGCCGGTATTTTCACTTCCGTTTCATCCCAACTGAATAGCGATTCCCGACGTGACAAAACGATCCGTTCTTCCGCTGCTAAGTAATCAAACGGAAATATGAATCGCCAATTAAAATTTCCCTCACCCGTTAGCGATCGATAATGGATATCGGTCGATTGGCAATCTTGTGGTCCCTTCAACCATCCCTTCACATAAATATCGGACATCTTTTCGCCGGTAAAAAATGCATCATCCTCCAATACAACATCATCCGTATTCCATATAACGATCCGAAGTTCATATGATTTTGGTTTACGTGGTGAAATGTCTACGGGTGGTCCAGGTAGTGGCATATCCATTGGAAACATATCAATCCATAATTCTAATTTTCCCTGTTCAATTAATGGTTTATCCGGATTGTATAGTGGACGGGATTCAATATGCTCAGGAACAATCTAGTGGTAGTAAGAATAAAAAAATAATAGGTGGATAAGAAATCTTTAAAAGAAATATATAAACCTTGCAACCAATCCTCGGTATCTCTTCCCAGCGATGTAAAACAGCTAAAGCTAAATGTTCGTCCCGATTTTTACTTGTAACTGGTCCATTCCATGCTAACACTTCCTCTTCAGAAAATGTCATACAGTATCGTCCTAACACCACTCGATCCTGATAGTAATGGGCGGTTTCGATTTTATTTTCTTTGCACAAACGTTGTAAAATCTGGGTTGGCTTTAAAGGATCGCGCCAGCGATTATAACCAAAGCTGAAATTTGTTAGAGGTTAGTTACAAAATGATCTGATTAAAATTCAACCTACTCTTCGTATTTGTAACTAATTCCGCAAGTAGCTCGATGTTTACTGTAAAACCGATTTTCCAAGTCAATTCTTGTCTCACCGATTAGATCGTCCGACCCAACCAGATCCCAATCTAGCACCTGAATATTAAGCATGGAATCCTGTGGAAACGTTGCTTCAATTTCAAAGAACTTTCCAAACACTGGATTCAATTGCTTGCTAACATAATTCTCCTTATCCGATATCCGTTTATTTCCCAATTGTAAAACTATATACGGATCGGCTTTACCATTCAAATCCATTGGATGCAAATCGGTTGCCTTGACAATATAAACTCTTATTAAAACGTGGATTGGATCATTTGTGGGTACGGTAGGTGCAAACGCTAGCTCCAAACCTTTTTGGGCGGGTAATTTATACACTTTCATTGCTCCCTTAAAAAATCCAACCGTTCGATTGTCATCCTCTGTTGAATCTCCAGTTTTTTTACCGCGATACAACGGGAAGGATAGCAACCATTCCTTAAAATAATTATACTCATATTGACTCTCCAATTCGCTTGGATAGATTGCACATAGAGCAGTTGTCAGCTTGTTTCCTTTCAACTTCTCGAAATTGGATTGGTGATGGTGTTTGGGACTGATTCGGGCTACCAATTTCGAACCCTTTATACCTAATTTTGATTTGTCCTCTTTTGGTGATGTGGGATTCGCTGGTGATAAACGATTACAGGCACCTTTTGTGTCCGTAATCAATTTTTCATAGGACAGAAAATATTTCGTCCACCAATCCTTACTATTTTCATCATCCGCATCCGTTTCCATTTGTTCCTCATACTGTTTTTGTTTCTTCTTTTCGGCTTCCTTTTTTTGGTTTCTGGAAAGACAAATTATAACATTAATGTGGCATTTGTATTAAAATTTCAGAAATAATTACACTTTCTTAACGGAAACCGTTCCGTATAGTGTTAGATTTTCACAAGAATTCGTTTTAATTTGTCGTCCATCCTTTAGATTAATGTCATTTCCGATTGTCACCAGACTCTTACTATCATTTCCTGCATGTAGCGATCGAGTTGTTGGAGATGCCAAAATAATCTGACCCCCAACGGTGTGATAATTTTTTATGAGGGCCATCTGATCATTTGTGCTGGGTGCCCGATGCATGTACTTATGAATTGAGGTGATTTGATGGGTTCCAACTAGAGTGTATCGACCAAATGATCGGCAATCGACGCAACGAATAGTTATTGGGGGAGCATACATCTCCTCAACGGGCAATTCGACATCAATGAATTTCAACATATTTTGGAAGTTCGGATTTTTCTTAGCATTCTGTATGATTGTACTGCTTAAAATCTTGCCAGAACATTCAATGTCAATTCTAGGTTTATCGACCGACATAAAATGAACGCGTTTCAAATCTCGCAATCCCCAAAAAAGCACTTCGATTCGAAATTTTGATAGATTCGGCCGTACGTCGCGTGGAACCGGTAATATTGAGCATTTTTGCATCTGATTCGATTGTCTTGATTGTTTATCGGGCATATCATCCATTACGGGAACGTATTTCGGTTCCGTTAATCGTGGTAAATCATTTGATCCGCATTCTAGCAATTCAAATGCGGCCAATAATTCGCCGGCATTGTCGAGGCCGCGCGTTATATCAAACCATTGTAACGCAGGTATGGTATATAGCGTATCTTTCAGTTTGATACGTGGCCGAGCCATTGCCCGCCCTATAAATTCACTTTTACCAACCTTATCTTGATCGTAGATTTCGATAACAATGGTCGGTGGTTCTTTTTGAATTTCATCACTCGATCCGTATACAAGAATCTCATCGAACACTAACAGCTCATCCCAAGTGGGACTTAATGTCTCTTCGATCACTTGGGTGGTTTTACAAAATTCCGTAATATAAACAGTTGCATACGGATCACTTAAACCGGACGCATCCGATGCAATTAATGATCTCGCTTGATATATGTGAGCTCGTAATTGGAAGATCTAAAAAAATATTTTCAAAATTCATTAAATCGAAATTATTGAATGTAATGAACTTACATGTTTTTCGATGTAATGAATATTTGACGGTGCTAATGCTTTCGGTCGATCGGTGTTCCGTAACTCTTGTGACATTTCAAAACCTTTCGGAAGATCATGGACGATATTCTGTTTATCCTTAACGATGCCCAACCACAGATAAATGGTTAGCTTTGCTTGAACCATCCAACCGGATGGTCCTATTGCTTGTTTTCCCGGTAATTTCATTATGATCGTTTGAATCCGTCCACAAAATTGACCCGATTCCTCTTCGATCGTTGAATAGAATAGGTCCCGTGCCGATACACGATGATAAGCTATTCGTTTGTTGTTCGATATTAACCAGATAAAGATATCGGGTAAGGAGTGTTGTGGCTTTAAGATTAAGATTTATTAGCGAGATTAGAGAGATTAACTGATAATTTTCTTACGTCCTCAATTAAAAATCGAAGTCGTTGTAAATAGTTTTGAGCGGTTTTGTAACGTTCCTTCATCGAGCTTTTTGTTACCAGAGCTCTTAAGTTTCTTGACATATTGCCGATTGTTTCCTTGTTTTAAGTACGAAAAATCGAATGTTAAATTATTGAATTTATCTCTAAAAGGTTTCGGTACTAACAATTTCTCGCTGACATAGTTTCATTCGTTCTTTATCCAATTTCGTTTTACCAGTTCCCGGTCCAGATAAACTACTCTTCGTTATCGTTAAATATTTGGCACAGCTTGTCGCTACTTCTTCTAATGTTGCGCGTAGTCTTACTTCAGCTCTCGTATCTTCATTTTCAATTAATGTGTTTGTTTCCAATAGTCCTTCATCCTGTATTACATTATATTATGGAACTCTATTAGAAATCTACCCTATAAGACTTTCGCAGCTTGTTTTATTATTACTCTGTTGATTTTTCTTATATTATTTAACTTTATAGCCAGATTTTCACGGATTTTTCTTTCGTTTATTCCTTTTTTATTACCACGGATTGTGGATAATGAATAATAAATTACCAGATTTACATAAAAAAAATTCTTATCTATCTTATTGCAGATGTTATAATCAAAAATGTGTATTATTCGTTAGAGAGCAAGGAAGGCTAGATTTCGAGATATTATAGCCTGTGGCACTGACTTCTGTTGTAACCTTTCTATGGTACGATTTGATGGGAGGGAGGATTTTAAATGAGGCTATCAGTAGTATAACCGGCTTTTTTTTGTCCGGTGATGTATGTATTATTAAAGGACTCTGTCTTTCACCTGTTACATATTCTATTTTTTGAATTCATAAAAACTCGTAAATAAAAAAATTAAGATATTAAGCACAGAGGTTCACTTTTTTGGCATTTTTTTTAATGAGTTTTCATGAATTTTTCGTGCCGAAACAGTGAGACCTATTGCGAAATTTTTATCCGTATCATTTTTATTGATAATTTTTATATTAATACAAATATTTATAAGACATTTCGTTGCGTCGTACTCGCTTGGGGTGTTAGACCGCAGGAGGCTATATTTAACTGCTGGCCACGATTCAGCCCGTTTGACTGATCTGAAAAAATAAACAAGGTAACATATATTGGGTATGTCAGATGAAACCTTATAACTTGAATTGAGATCTTTTTGAAAAAATTAAACGTAACGAAATGGCGCCATAATAACGGATTTTTCTTTTTTTTTTTTTTTGTCAAGTTTTTCAGTCTTTTTCAAATTCTACAGGCCGTAATTTTTTATGAATGCTATTTTCCTTTATTCAAGTTATAAGTTAATGTATTCTGAACAACCTCGCGAAAATTTTTGGGTGAATCGATTCAGTGGTTCTCCAGATATCATGGCCACCGGTTTAAAATACAGCCTCTTGCGTTATAGCACGCCAAGCGAGCAGGCCTGGGTTTAGGGAGTGGGAGGGGGGGGGGCTTTGGGGACTATAGCCCCGGGGCCCGTCAACCGAGGGGCCCAGCTTCGCTTAAAATACACTCAGTCAAATAATAATAGAGCCACCCTAAATTTTAAGGATTCTACACTTTCTACGGACAATTAAATATTGACATATTGTTACGTTATTCTATATAGTAGTACACTTTCGTACAAGAGAAATCATCGTTTAATCTGCACTCATATAAACAAGAGAGGATGGAAATGGTTTTGGGCGTGTCACATAATTATAGAGCCAAACTGGGTTTAATTTCGACCGGAACGGTCCGGAACGGCGTTCCGGTTCTTTTATTTTTTCATTCTGACGTTTTAGACTGCAAAGGTATAAGCCAAAAAAACATCTCTCCAGAATTATCCGATATACATATTGTCATCGTTGTTTTAAACGGTACAAATATTATTACATATAGTAGGGGAGCCGACGATGCTAAATGTGGATTTACTCGAGCGTCGTGGGAACCTATTGGATTTTTAAGATTAGATGGTAGAAAGAAAATAAGTTTATATGATGTATACCGTTTCGCCGGTTGGGGGAGCGTCTACAGGCTTTCGAAAACGAAAAAAAAAATCACCATGTTGAAATACTCGAGCGCGCCAGATGTTCAAAGGAACGAAGTTCCCATTCACTAAACTGACGGTGGCGCCAGCTCATGGCAGCTTTTCGATTATGAAAAAAAAAATGCAATGTGACCCTGCCACTCCCTTAAGCCACGCTCAAATTATTGAAATGTACACTTTTCAGCATGTAATTAACCCACCATACCTTAATCTGACGCGCTCGAGTATATCCAACTATCGATTTTTATTGTCTAAAATTTGATCGGCTGTTCTACACGCGCGGCCCTTTATAGAGCGCTTAGATATGGTGGAGGTGCTCAACAGGGTGCAAGGTATCTCCCATAGGTTAATCAGACGCGCTCGAGTAACTCCCGAATTCCCCGCTTGGGCTCCCTTACCGATATGGAATATGCAAAAAGAAATAAAAAAGAAGAATTTACAGTTTACATTGGTTAAGTGTGTATGCGTTCCGGTTCTTTTTATTGTTAGAAATTAAGCTCTAGAGCCAACTACAGATTTACATTTAATTTATTTCATTCAAAAAATGTCAATATAATGATAAATTGATAATGATAAATCAATAGTTAATCCCACCGCCATTCTTGTTAATCAGAGCAAAAATGCGTGATTTCATACTTCTGATTAGATTGTTTATTGTTGTTTCGTCAATTTCGCTCCACTCTTTCTGAATTGCTTCTTTTAATTCATTAACTGATTGATATTGACGATTGTTGCAGTAAATTTTTCTCACAAGAATAGCCCACATGTTCTCCATTGGATTACAATCCGAAGAACACGCAGGCCAATCCAATAGCGCAATCTTGTTACTAGAAAACTACGCGCGGGTACTTGCACTAACGTGAATGGCTGCGTTATCCTGTTGATATGTAAGCGGAAAACGACGGAATTTTCTTGTGAATGGAAGCAACTGGTTCGTGAGGGTTTGTTGATATTCCTCACTGTTCGTTTTCGTGGTTACAAAGTCTATATTAAACTTTCCAAGCGAACAGAATGGGCTCCACACCATACAAGAACCACCTCCATTTCGTTTCGAAAAATACTGAGGATCTTTCCTTAAATTGCGCCAGTAGAAATTATATCCATCTGGGCCATCGAGCCGCCTTCAGTTCCCTAAAGAATATATGGATCGTGATTGGTTTCCTGTAAGTCCCTAATTAAAATTCATTCATCTAAACTTCCTTTCTTTAAAATTGATTGACAAAATTATAATATTTTTATTTAAGGTGATTTTTAGTGATGAGAAAAAATTTAATCTCGATGGCCCATCATCATCATCTAGTCTTTTATTCCTCGCGGGAACATAAGGCATCAACAAATCTCCGCCATATTAGTCTGTTCTGGGCCAGAGCGTTCACTTCGTTCCACTCCTTCCCTTCTGCTCTGGTTTCCTCGACGACTGTTCACCGCCATGTGATTTTCGGTCTGCCTCTTTTACGACTTCCCTGCGGATTCCAATCTAGCGCCGCCCTCGCTATATCACC
>JANTOP010008362.1:0-15997 GCA_027564815.1 Symmerus nobilis
ATACACTTCCTCTCCCATTCTTCCATTTCAGATTTAAAATTGCCCAGACTGAATCCGCAGAATGGTTCAGGTCCTACGAATATAGTCTCTGACCCCTTCTTTGCTAATTCGTCTTATCATTACCTTCGATACCTTCGTGTCCCGGTACCCAGAGAACTGTTAATACACAGTTCTTGCCTAGGTTGTTTAGGATTTTTCGGCATTCCAAGACAAGCTTGGATTTAAACATCGAAGAATTAAGAGCCCTTAATGCTGCCTGACTATCTGAGGCGATAGCTATACCCTTTCGTCGCAGATAATTCATCCTGAGGTAACTCCTTGCACATTCTTCATTGGCATGGACCCTTCTGGAAAAAAGACTTTAAAGGATTGCTCGAACTCAAATTCCGAAGGAATTGTGTCCGAGATAATTTTCTTGTGTACCAGGCTCTGAAACTCCTCGTATATGGTGAGATGCCCCCTGTAATTGCCTGGCTTTGGGATTATCTCTTCGAGAAGTCTATATGATGCATAAGCTGCCTCCTCAGCTATATAGATATGCAAAGGTGGCAAGTCTAGTATACTTTCCAGGGCAATAGTTGGAGTCTCCTGCACCCAGTTATTGCTAGCATTGCCAGCCTTTGCATTTTTGCTAATGCTTCTCTGGCCTTCCTTTGGTCAGTTCTGGTCCATCAAACAAAGGATTCATAAGTCATCATTGGTCGTACAATGGAGGGGTAAATCCAATGAACTATCCTCGGTTTAAGTCCCCAATTCTTTCGTACTAATATTGTACATACCAATAAGGCTTTGGTTGCCTTAGTGGTCACGTTTTTTAGATGACTGTTCCAGTTGAGTTTTTTGTCTAGAATTACCCCCAGATTGGTTAAGGATTCCGATTCAGATTGGGATAAGGTTTCCGAAGGTTAAGCTTCGTTTTCCTTGTAAATGGGATAAGTACGGTCTTGTTGGGGTTCACTGCAAGTCTTTGTTCGCTATACCATTTTTGAGTTAAGTTGAGAGCAAGCTGAATTCGATCAGACACAGTCTGATCATGTTTGCCACTAACTATTATGACTAGGTCATCATAGCCGATTACCTCGAATCCATTTCTTTCAAGTATCCACATGAGATCATTGATAAAACATAGCAAACATAGCAAGTGATTTTTAAAAGTATTCACCGCGCAACACAGTTTTGTGTAAGTATGGCAGAGGTTTTCTCACTAACTTTATTCTATTAAATTTCGTATTGCTTTTTTAAAATCTTTAAAAATGGTCTTAAGTTATTTCATATGATGAGCGATATTATCGGGACTCATAAGAACTTATAGGACTTACATAATGTAAAGGTTCAGAGAGTATACTTGATAGAACTTGCCACTGGCGTAAAATCAGGTCTGGTTGTTTCGTATATGTAGGTATATTTATATTTCTAGCCTGGATAGATAGCCAACCTTTATACCGTTATTAAATGTTATTTGTTGCACGTGACAACATCATTTGAATGGAGCTTTATAACCTTCAAATAAAAGCTACCTAACCAGTGTTATATGGAAAATGTACATTTTTATCTGGTTGAATAGTCGAATGAAAAAAAAATTAATAACAATTATTTTTCTTTAAATTTAATTACATTAGATTTTTAATAATCCCTTACAAATCTAAAATAGTTACTTTAAAATAGATAGTTTGTTGGTTTAACTATAGGTATAAATGTAAATAAATATGTACTTTCTTTATTTTTAGCGCACCTTAAAATTATAAATTTGAATAATAAATTGTATAGAAATAAATGGAATATCCATGGAATTCAATCATTCAATCATTCCATCAATATCATTTTCATTATAAAATTATATTTCTTTTATATTATTTTATTTTTTTTAATAAACCACTGATTCGAATCAAATCAATTATCGTTCTTTGATTGTGAAATTATTGAATTTTATTTATTTATTTTTTTGTACATATACATTTTTATAATAATAGAACAACCAATTGTTTTGAATTATTCTTTGTAATATTGAATATTTGGGTGTATCCCACCTACAAAAATTGTTGCTAAATAAATATCTTTTATATTGCTGAGAGATAAATCTAATTTTCTAATCAAATGCATTTCTTGTGAATTCCCAAAATAAAACAATGAAATTTGAAAAATATGGAACGATAAAAATTGATATGTTGATTTTGAGCTATCTTAAGAATATTTGTGCTTAAGGACTAAAAAATATCAACACCATAAAAATCCAATTGAAAGTTATTACAATTCAATATTTTATAAAAAAAAAAATGTATGTTAGTTCTGCATGAAATTGTAATTTAGAATGAATTTAAATAAAAAATAATAAATAAAATGTACAGAAAATAAAACCGGAACTATGCGAATTTGGTTGTGCACCGGAAATGAACCACATTCGTATTAAGTATATAGGAAAATTATATGGTTGCTAGACATGAACCGTATGTCAACCTGAACCATATATACAATATTACCTTAAGTACTCGAAATCTAATTCAATATTTAAAGTATAATTAGAATTCTTTAACCTGAATAAATGATAGATAAATTTAAAATAAAAAAGAAACAAGAAAGAACTTTTCTAACACGTTAATTCTAAGTTAATGTCCATCTGCCACCTGCAGAATCTTATGAACTCTTTGCGTTCGCCGTATTTAAGAGAACATTACTCAGTGTTTTTATTAGAGTGCATGCCGGTTATTTTCTTCGGCCGGGAAAAAATCCAAAAACGCAGAAAGTTGCTTTGACAGTTCGGTAAAAATACCAATATTAAATATCGGACATCGCGACATTTGATCCGCTTTTCCCGATAATTCTCTTTGGATCCAAAAAAAATGTAATGATGCAGAAAGTTTATAAAATAGTTGAGAAAAAAGACAAAAATATCGAAACTAAACTTTTCGTAAAAAAGCTCTGTAAAATCTTTAAAGCTTCCAAGAAGCTTTATTTCCCGAACCCTATTTTTTACATTTTAAAATTTATTTTCTATCTAAATGACGATACTTTAACTAAATTTCAAATTTCCCCAAAAAAAAAGCTTTAAAAATCTCGAAAGCTCATTAAAAGCTTAAAAATAAAATGTCATTTTATATAATTTGGCATCGAATTTTTATTCGATTCATTAAATTTTAAATGAAATATGACTTTTCCACAAAAAGCTTGTCCAAACTATTAAAGCACATCGAGAGGTCTAAGTTTTGAGCTTAATTTTTTTCGTTTTAAAATCTATTTTTTATCCAGATATCGACCCTATAATAATATATATCAACTTTTCCTAAACAAAGGCTTCAAAAATCCCGAAAGCTCATTGAAAGCTTAAAATTAAATGGTAATTTTATGGATTCATTAAATTTTAAATGAAATATGAAATGTTTGCAGATAGCTTGTCCAAACTGTTAAAAGCACAACCAAAGCTTTAAGTTTCGAATTAACCCTTTTCGTTTTAACACTACATTCTTTCCATATATCGGGCCCTTCACGAAATTTTAAATTTTCATCAATAAAAAAACGCTCCAAAAATCCCGAAAGTTCATTGGCAGCATTTATTTATGCAAATATATCAGGCAGATAGCTGAATTTTTCTAGAAAGAGCAAACAAGGACAAGGTATGCCTTCATGATAATTTGAATTCAAATCAATTCAATTTAATTTATTAAAGCTATCGTTGAGATTTAAATTATCCGCGAAGCTTTTTAACGAAAGTTTTCGATTTCATTTCATTGGGAGATAAAATTGATTTGATAATGAATTAAATTATATTTTAATTTAAAGCTTTTGAAATTCAAATTTGATAAGCTTTTGGAAGTTTCTTAAAGCTCCTTTCAGACACTTTTAAATTTCAATGCAGTTAAATTATTTGGATAGAAAATAGATTTTCGAACGAATAAATTTAAAACAAAAATGTAAAAACATTTATTTCAGGTTTTAATTTTCCACGGAACTTTTTAACGACTATTTCGGATTTCATTTAAATTTAATTATTGGGAGAAAAATTAGATTCCATTCTGCCTAAAATATAAGCTTTCAATGAGCTTTTGATGCTTAATTAAAGCTTTTTCAGAAAATGTTCAATTTCACTGATTTCAAACTATTAGGATGGAAAATAAATGTAATTTTCTGGATGAACGTAATCAAATCGGCAACCGGAGCTAATTTAAAATCAAATCAAGTAAGGAGCAAACGTACCAATAGGATGGGATGGTTGGTAAGTGCAAATGTCAATGCGCAATTACAATCATAAAATGGGTATAAAATATATATTTGCATTGTAGTTACGGTATTTATGATTATTATATTGACGCATTAAAATTGGTACACACATATATTTATTATTCTAGATACATATGATCTAGAGGTTCATATAACGGTAGTAAAAGTGTTAAAAATCTTTCAAGATTAATAAAGCACGCATTACATATGTTAGCTTTCTCATAAACGTTGTTATTCTAAAATCAGTAGCGGTAGTAAGGGTGTGTCTCGTACGTTACGGATATACGATGACGGAAGAAATAGATATATTTACCCTTAATCCCTTTACGCCAATGCCTTCAATTCAAGATTATTTACAACCGTGACAGAAACGATTAAATATTTTTATGAATGGAAACACATATATGCCATCATAACATATACGACCTTCTACCATAATCCCTTATATTTTCATCCAGCAATAGTTAGGTTAGCAAAAGCAACCAAAACAAGAATTGTTTTCAAGTGATAAATTTTTTATGACAACACAAAGAATGGGTGGGTAGGACATGGAAACATCTTTAAGTTTTATCGAAGGATGGGATGAGAGCATGATGAGATGATAAATGTTATTATCAAATAAGATTATCATCCATCCAGATAAAAATATATTATATATTATGAAACATTAATCTAGGACTAAAAAGGACTAAATGAAATTAATGAGGTTAATATACGGGCGTATATGAAGATCAAGCGGATGAGAACTGTATCAATTTTGGTAGTATATTACCAATGTATGCCAAACTTGCCGAACAGTTTTATCTACAATATTATATGATAACTAGACCTAAAGAAAAAGCTATGACTAGAGAATTATCTATCTTTCTGTCATAGTTAATAACAAAGTCTAAGGTGTATTTTAAAATTATTTCTAAGATGATATAATGGTTGTTGGTCGGATTGGACTACATATCATAAATTTGAATATACTTAATACTTAGGTTTCTTAGGATAACAATTATCTTCGAAACAGAATTTCATCCATTCAATTCGCTCCTGATTTATATCTACCAAAAATATGGCTACACATAATCCCATTCCCAATCTAATTCCCATACCAAAAAAACGGTCAATATTGAGATGATTTGTACTCGCATCATCCCATATCACTTACACTTATCTATATTATTACACTCGATAAGATTATCCGGATCGGTTATCAGGGTTTTTATTTTGCCATATAACATAAAAACGGATTGTAACATATTATAATGATATCAGTCGAACTGGAATTAAACTGTTGAAAAGGAACATGATGGTTTTCGGTAAGGGAAAACCCATGGTATTATATAAGGGCTATTGATAAAATATCATAGACTTATTAATAAAAGGATGTTAGGTCAGGACCCAGAGTATTATACATAAAGTATATTTAAATGGATGATAAGAGATATAAATTTAGTATTTTTGGCTTCTCCTTTTTATACCGCCGATCGATACTATTTAAAGAGAGACCCAATTATGTGGATACAAAGTAGGAAAAGACGGTTGCATTATTCGATTTAGAGGAACGGAAAAAAAAAATCAAAATCTATCCTTTTATCAAATCAATAGGGATTCCTGCCTAAGTATCGTACCGAGCCCTATTCTATACCATTCTCTCTCTTCTTCAATATTTATGTACCGTATATGACGAGATGATGAAAAGCGGATGAACCTGTTGACTTATGCGTGATTGCATCTCACAATTTCTTTTGAAAATAAATCGGAACAGATCCTTAGAATTTGTTTCTTCTTTTTTTTCATTCTATCAATTTAAAAATCGGCAACAAATCTTAATCACTTGTAAAAAGAGACGTGGCATTAAAAAAGTATCTTACGTAATATATAGGAATTGAATCCCTTCAAAAGATTTAATCATTCAGAAAATTATTGGGAGAGAATTGGTATAATGGGAATGGTATGGAAAGTCTCTTATGATGGGTCTCATCACACAAAAGATTAATTCTGCTCTATATGGCGTTGTAACGATCAACGTAAACATTATAATCCTGTTGAGTAATAAAAGGTGTAACTGAATGCATTTTTGGATTTCGAAATCATTTCGAGTTGGTCGAGTTCGGGACCAACTGCCAACATACGAAGTCCTAGATATAGGTATCACCCATAACACTTTAAATTCGATTACCTATAAATTTAATGTTATTGATAAACATTACTTACATAGTTAATTGGAAAACCAGAAATTCTATTATTTTAGTTCTCACCGATTGTAATTGTCTCTCTTATTTATTAGGTAAAATAAATCGTACACTAGTTTGTATAATAAGCTTTTCATAATCCGTTCCCCAGGAAAATAAAAACATTTAGAAACGAGCAAAAAGAGATGCGATAAAATTTCAAAATTGCCGGAAAACTTTTAATTAGTTTTACTTTTGCTCTTCCCAACCAGGTTTTTCTATTTATATAAATTCTACCTGTAAGTTGGGCATGGGTATAGATACAGAAATATTCTTATCAAAAAATTATTTATTATATTTTTTTTTTCTCCACATTCATCTCAGATTAGGTGTGGGCGGCCCAAACCCATTGCTGGGAAAGATTCGGGCAAGCTATGGAAAATTAAATAAAAATTATTTTTTCAATAAAAAAAAAATCTTAAAATAGATACACAATTTCAGTTCTCAACTTAAATGAGATTTAAAAAATGAGATATATCTGTCACAGCATCTCGCGTTTATCACAGACGTGGATGGTGTTAACTGAATTAAAAAAAAAACATGGATTATGTTATAATATTCGAAATAAAAATGCAAACATTTTTATAAAATCATTCCTTTTGTAATTACATTTTCTGAATACGAAAAATTGTGTTAACACAATTTTGAAGGATAGCATAAAAATTGTGCAAATAAATATCAAATAATAACATAGAAATTTTCTTTAATTACCTTAGATAGATCTACAAGCTAAGATTTAGGTTCACGACTTGGAAGAAAAACGTTATATCCTAAAAAACAAATCATTTTGGTAAACTATTTTATAAGTTTTTAATCAAATTTGTAACTTTAATAATATTATACTGTAATTACTTAGAAAATCAGACAACTTAATTTACGTAATACATTGAAATCAAAGTTGTACTTAAGAGAAAAGAGTTTATAAACACATTCAATACATTTATTTCCTTAAAATTAATAATTAAGCAGCCTTAAAATTGGAAATAAATTTGTAATTTTCTTTAAGTAACAAAGTAATAGTTTCCTAAGGGAATTAATCAATCTAATAAATTTTTATTTCCATTTCCTTAAAGTCTGATGTGCGGAAATTGAAAAATATGCCTCTATATAGTCTTATGAAATTATGCGAATTAAAATTATTAGGAGGTTGGGAGGAGATTTGGTACAGTTTGAGATATGTGACACTTTGGATACTGCAAAACATTTTTATCTTCGACATGCTAAATTTGTTTATCCATAATTTCATATTTTCCATAATTTTATTTATTACGTATAAGTAAAAACCTTCACATAACTCCACCTATCCTCCTAATCCTGTTCCAAAATTTTGAATCCGAAATCCGAATTCAATACAGAGTTTAGCTCATATTATTATATGTAATAACGAGTAGATACTGTGATTTTGCGATATATTATTTTTGATTTTAATAAATATAGGAAATATTTATCAATCAAATAAAAGATGATGACTTCAAAAATAAATCACGGCAGATAATATTAATGTATCAAAGAAAAGGGTTTATTTAATATTAATATTATTTAGGGATAAGAATATTTACTATCGCTTATCTCTATCTATATTTTAATACATATTCCCCATCGCCAAATTCAAGTTATACTGAAATATCACAATCACATAAGGGATGAGTGTTAGGGCGCCCATTATCCATTTTAAGCAAAATTCACAGATAGATGTAACGTTTTTTTTAAAAAAAAATTTTTGGGGAATTTTTAATGTTGAAACGCTGATTTCTAGATTCGCTAGTTAAAATTACATCGATTGGGAAATTTCAGACTAAGAGATTGGGCTATGAAGCAAAAGGATAAATTCGGTTTTCATTGATTTCATTCTACCAATAAAAGAGTAAAACTGTTATACTCTGCTAGCGTAATAGCAGAGTTCAAGTACGAGAATCTCAGAATTACCTCACAATAAGCGCAAACTTAAGGGGGTCAGTACCTGAAAAATGAAGAAAATCGATTTTTTTCTGAAAGTACATATGTGTGGTAATAAGCATTAGGGGAAGGTGGGGCAATACGGGGTACCTAAGGTTGAATTGCAAATAAACCTAAGTGTTTTGAATATTTTAAATTAATTTCTTTATCATTTAAACCTTTTAGGTATCTTCTAATAAAATATTCATGCAGTATGAACATGATGTTAAAATAAAAAACATGGCGGAGCAAGAGGGGATTTAGAATTTGAAAAACAAACTTGAATTCCAAGATAATAGTAAACTAAGGTAGGTCGGTAGGTAGGTAGTAAACTGAACACACGCTTCCACAAAGTTGTTCATTCTATAATTTTCAATAATATTCAACAAATATATGAAAATGTAGGAAAACATAATAAAAGTTTTAAACGTTATTAATTTGTATTGCATAATTGGCAGATATGTATTTACTGCCTCTATCCGTCTTGCGGACGTAGTTCCTGACCATTCTAAAATAAAACGAAAATAGAAATTATAAATAATTCGTGTTAACCTATCTTGCCCCACCCACACATAGAAATCTAAATACAAAAAAATCCGTTTGCAAAAACATTAAAGATGAATTTCTTTCTAAATATCTACGTAATACTGCTTTCTAAATCCCACAGCACGAAGCAATAATTGCCTTTTTATGCGTTTATCACGCTAACAAATTGAAGCAATAATAATATCGAAATGTCTCAAAACGGATTTTTTGTGCTTTGGCAGCGACGCGACCTCCCACATCGAAGTTATTCACAGGACTGAATGGCACCAGGACGTCATTTTAGATAAAAGTACTGCCGATCGCGTGATGCTTTTGGTTTAGAAATTACTAGGGGTACCCCGTCTTGCCCCACCTTCCCCTAACTGCTTAAGTGTACTTAAGACGAAATTGAGTTATCAACACCATGGTATTCTCCATGTACGATTACGTATATCCACAAAAATTCTCAACCGAATTCTTTAATTTGGCCAAAATATAGCTATTTCAAAAAATCAATAACCGCGAAAGTGCATGTATGAGAATAAATTGATAAAACTATAAATCGCTCTCCTGAAAAATTCCAATCCAAAAAACGACTTAAATGGTTAGTGCTTGGAGCCACAGATATAATGGAACACTTTTTTCTCATTTCATGTAGTGTCGTGCTGTCTAATGCACAGAACGCGTTCGATATTTTCCGAATTATGTCCCACCCCCACTTTGCTTAACCTTCTAAACTTTCCTTCTTGACTTTTAACTAATTTTCCCAACATTTACTATTTTTTTCGCAACTTTCCGAATTTTACCGATATATTTTCGACCTTTTCTCTACGTTCGTTACCCCGAATTTTGTCCCGTCAAAGTACTTGAAAACTCAGAAAAATGTCGTACGGAACCAGAATAAATTCCCAACAATATGTGGAAATTTGTAAAAGTTGAGTAAAATAATAAACGTCTAGAAATAGTCGGGAAAAGACAGGTTACAAAAATACAGTGAAGAAAGAATCGAAACGGTGAGCAATTTTCGAAGAAAATCCGTTCAGATTACCCAGACAGTTCAGAATAAATCGGGAAACGTTAGAAAAATTCAAAAAAAAATTGTAGATGTTACGCTATGTCTATGACGGACATCAATATATCTCTGAACTCCTTCTCCTCCTTATTTAAGAGCAAAAATTCATCCTTGCTATGTAATACTTAAAATGTGGTATTTCAAGAATCTGTGCTGAGAGGGAGATAGGGTATATTTAACCCGAAATATATAGACTAAGACCTAAGGTTAGTGTATCAACCCAAAAAGTGATTGAAATAACTCCACATTCAGAATTAAGCCGTTAATTATTCGAAATTGTGGACCCTTCCGAAATATTTGTGCCGTATTTCAATTCTATCTCGATAAATGACGATGATTCAAATAGTTATTTCCGCACAATCGCTATAAAGCAAAGAAATAGTAATGCTTCAATATATTTACTAACGGTATGACTCATTTATTATCAATCATTCTAGGCATACGTTAGGTACGACTGTGGCAAAACTTCAGGTTGTTAATTTCATTTTTGAAAAATGGCCTTAAAAAAAGAACAATGTTCCATGATTTTTGCCGAAGGTCAATTTTTTAAAAATAGACCTTTGATTAGTTAAGGGGGTCACTTCCTCAGTCGTTGTCCATACAAAATACCTGATTTTCATGTAACTTTTTCTGGAAAACTACTGGGCCGATTTCTCTGAAATTTTGTACACATGTTCTTACCTTCAAAGTAAACCTTTTAAGAGAGGAAATTAAAAAATATAAATTAGATACTGAATTATGACACGAAAAAAAAAAATTAGAATTTTTATGAGATTCTTACATTATTAAAAACCCCACCGCTCAACTTATTGAAATGTTCTCTACTTAAAAGGTTTACTTTGGAGGTAAGTACATGTGTACAAAATTTCAGAAAAATCGGCCCAGTAGTTTTCTAGAAAAAGGTACATGAAAATCAGGTATTTTGTATGGAAGATGGTTGAGGAAGTGACCCCCTTAAGGGATTTAAAAATGATTCTAACCAGTTAGCTCGGGAATATTCTTCTAAGATTTCCAACGATAAGTGAATTTTTAGAGAGTGGTGGGAAGTTTCTCAAGATATCCTATCGATTTTCAGTTATTTATCTATAGAAATTCTAACGAATTTCGAATGATCCTTAGAATTAGTTGATCGTAAGAAATTTCCTACAAAAAGAGTCCAGAAGTTTTCCAAATGGTATGTTCGGTTTGCCATAGACTATAGAGATTGTAATCTTTAGAAAGTCTCCTACACGAGCTGCCAATTGCTTGTCTAACATATTTCTGAAGAACGTTAAACAATTTTTGAGTAATGTTCTTTTAAAGCAAACGGGCTGTAACATTTTGTTAATGTTCTGCACATCTTTTGAAGATATCGACAACACGCCTCTGCATGGGTCATGTTAAATTGAACTTTATGTTCCTTTTCCTCCGGTTCTATAAAAGATATCGACTTGATTTATTCTTAGATTGTTTGGAGGACAACACTGGGTACAGCTGATTATAGGCGGTAATTTTCAACTAGACGGGAAATGACTTTCTTGTTTTTTCACATGGAAAAACGTGGTTTTATTTTTCAAAAACTACTATACATTTTTATGTTTTTAATTTTCTTTCTAACTGTTATCACCACTTATTTAGATTAGCTACCAGAAGAAGTCTGAATAATTTCAGGTTAATCGGTTGATCGGTTTCAAAGAAAATGGAACATACAGTTCAATTTAACATGGCCCATGTAGTGACCCATGTATGGTTTTTCATGCGTATTTTCTTTTTCTTTCAAATTTCGTTCAGAAAAAATAAATTTAAAAAAATCCAATTTTCTTCATTTTTCAGGTACTGACCCCCTTACGTTTTTTCTCTATGTAAATACGATTTGAATCGTCGCAGATAATTGCGTTTATTGAATAAAACGAATTAATTTGAATCATTTTTTGGTAATTTATTCAATGGCTAATTTCAAACAAAATAAAATCAAACTCATTAATAACGGCAACCATTTGCTTTCACAAAGGGCATTGAAATTGTTCAGCCGTTCATCATCTGCATCACGAAAATTTGATCCTAGCCAATCTAAAGTCAGAACTCGATTTTACGCAACGAATCCTTCGTCTTTTAGCATATATACTGAGTGATATTAAAATCACGCTATTATTAGCTTAAAAATCTAAAAATAAGTATACAAAAAAATCCATTTCCGAAATGTTTCATAAAAGGATAACAACATCCTATTTTGATATCTGTCGGGTATTGTAATGTTAAAGACAAAAAATATGAGAAATAGATGAAAATGTTTCCGGAATATTTATATTATTTTACATGTACAGGAGAGTACTTCAATAAATTCCATTTCCTTAGAATACTAATACTTTAATCATAAATGTTCATAAGATATGGGACGATAGTAGAAGCACAACCGAAACATAAACCTTTGCAAAAATGTTCATCGACTATTGATACACCGGTCAATGATGTCAATGACTGAGGGTGTTTTTAATTATTAATATATATAATCGAACCACCCTATTATTCAAATGAATACCTTAAGACAAGCTTATTTTCTTATTCAGAGTTTTCTTTTCTTGCATTCCTTACATATTGGTTTATTTTATTGGATCATCTCATATAACATTCTCTAAGATTATTTACATCGTATCGGATCGAGACAAATATTATTTTAACTACGATTAAAGTTAAATATTCGCTCCAAGGTAAAATAGGATATCTCGTAAAGAGTATCCTCCAAGTGTGACTTCTTTGTAACGTCTACCACTTTTTAACTACGGAGATTTCTTTCAGTTTAAATTATAAGAACAAAGGAGTAATTAATCAACCTATAGAATATACGGACGGAATTTATTTATCGACCTTATGCGAAGGTGACTTCATATAATATATGAGCCTATAATTGAAGGTTACTTACTTAACTATACATAATTAATTTGTTCCCTGATAGTATAAATAAAAAGTAATCAATTGTATAAGGATTAACTGTTAATGTCATCATTAAAATATTGCATTGATCAATTATTTAGGTTTTCGACTAATACAATATAATCTAAGAATTTGATTTGTGATCTGGTATACGAAAATTTTAATTACGATTACGATTACTTTTAGATAGAATTTTTTTAAGGATTGATAACAATTACAAAAATATGTAATAAAATCATCAATCATTTAGAATGATGAAGTTTTCATATTTAAATTAGGAATAATTGCATTATATCTAAATCCACGTTCCTTTTTTTTTTAAATATTTTTCCAATCGTCTACATTTACGAAATGCTAATTGGTAAATTCCTAATTGATAAACATAATTTATTAACGGTATATAGAATAACTATATTATTTATTAGGTGTTAAGAAAATAAATATATACATCATTTTATTAAAACCTATTGTTTTGAAATTAAGCAACCTAAACCCTAAACTTGTTCGAGAGATTTATTTGCTTAAATTCTTAGCATTAGTTTTTTGTTGAAAAAAAAAAAAATGTCCGGGTAGATTAATAGAATATGAATTATTCATTCGAGGAATTGTTATTGATTACCTCAACTGTTTTAAGGGAATTACATTTTTAAATGAATGAGTTATGAAAAAGAAATAGAATAACGTATCGGACTCAATGTCTTTAAATATAAGAATTAAAATCCATTTAGTCTTATCAGTTCGTAGAGGCTGCTATCCGAGTTTTGTTACTGTCCTCGCGTATTGAGAACGGAACATGAATATGGTTTAGGTTCCAAATATCGATTCATTGAAAATCATCGTTAAATTCCTAGACTATATGGATGGATATTTACCGGATATCTAACAACTTGCTGATTTGTTGGTTTCACTTTCCTTCTTTTCGTCAAACAACATAATATGAGGACAAAATATAGATATTAAATAAATAATAATCTCAAAGAATGGGTTGTCATGAAAACTTAAAGATAGGGATCTTATCTTTACCAATATTTAAGCAAACACCTAAGGCTTTTAACTTTTTTCTCTTATATCCTTTCCTTCCTTGGATATAAAGGTATATATAAAACGACCCCCGATTTTAATCTGTCATATAAATAGGGTGGTTGGAAGAGTATGAATTGTGGTTAGGTAAATGCTTACTTTCTTACAACAACAAGGCCGAAAGGAAAAAAAAATGGAATGAATCCTAACTAAACACCATTAAATCAAAACAAAACAAAAGGGAAGCAAAGGAAAACATTAGATTTTCTCCACCCTAAAAAAAAAAAAGAAAGAAAAATTTCAAATAAGAATAAAACCTCAAGCCTTTAATCCCTATTTCGAACTTAAATTGACAAAGGCCAAAGTCAAAATTCCTCTCGTCTATAAATCACACCCATTTATTAGTCGTATTTACATTTCAATTCTATATTGACTTTTATTTAGATATTATATTTACGTATAACATTCGATTTGACATGAAATTTTGACCAACTTATCTTAAGGAAGATAATATCCTATAGATAATTACATTTACATCCCAATGACCCTAATAAATAAGAGGGATTCAAAATCAATCTCTACAGGAAAGGTTAATTGCACTGTTAACTACTCAGCTCAACAAAAAATATCGTTCTTATCGACCTATCAATTAGTCAATCATCATTTATTAAAGGTTACTTAGAGGTTGCTTACACAAGTATAATTTCCTAAAATCACAAAGTATTGATTCATTGAAGAATTTCTTGCAAATTTATATAATTTATTTCTGACTTTTCCTAACCATTCCCGACTTTCTGTCTTACAGATTGTAGAGTAATTCTATTTGTAGAATTTTTTATTTAAAATTCCTTTTTGGGTTTGGAAATGGAAACGTAAATTTGATACATTAAAATGTTATACGATTTTAAGTTGTATGTACTCTAAATTTCAATATTCGTAAAGACCTAATACTTGTTCAACTGATTCAAAGATATTATTTCAGGGTGTATTTTGAAAAAATAATCATTTATTTCATTGAAATTTCTTTCAGAGAGATTACATTATAAAACATAATAAATATAATATTATCTATTATCGTCCACGACCGTATCTCGAAATGTTTGGGCGAAACCCTCCGTAATGAACAAGCTGGTTTCAGACGCGGACGTTCCTGTGTGGACCACATCAACACGCTAAGAAGTATTGTAGAGTTGAGTGGCAGTCACCGTTATATGTGATCACTCTTTGTGGATTTCAAACAGGCGTTCGATAGCTTAAATCGACATATGATGTGGAAAATACTCGGCAGCTATAGAATTCCTCAAAAACTCTTGAATATTATCTGTTGGCTATATAAGGATGCCAAATGCAAGATAATTCCTCCCGTAAAAATTGGACAATGATTTACTCTCCGTTCTGGCGTGAAACAAGGATGTGTTCTCTCACCTCTGTTAATTCTGCTTGTACTCGACAGGGTTATGAAAAAAGTTGTACCACAGCCAGTGGTATATAATGGACAATCGGAACCCATCGTCGAGACCTCAGTTTTGCCGATAATATTTGCCTTTTGCGACATTCAAGAGAAGATATGGAGAAGAAATTACGTCTACTTGTAATAAAGATATACACTGTAAAGACGATACCTCTTCGAATTGGCACAACAGCACCATGACTTTATCCATAAATGGCATGCAAATAAGATGGAGTAGAGATTTTAAAATACCTCGGAAAAGCTATATTACAAGAGACGGCGGATCCAATGCAGATGAGCATAGATGAGTATATCTTAAAAATATAACCGGTGTTGGAAGTGACGGAAGTGGAATTTGCCACACTCTGCGACGACCGATGACTAATATAGCCCGGACGGCGCTCGATTGTAACCCGAAGGGCTCTCGTAGAAGTGGACGACCCAAAATCACATGGCGCCGAGTCATCGTGGCAGCAAAATGTCGTAAAAAGTCAATAAAAATAATTTTATAAATTTTCCAATTAAATGAAGAATAAAAGCAAAGCAAAGCATTAATTGGACCGTTAATTTTGATAGTGGTGTAAGTCCATTGGGAAAAAATCGATATTTTCCATTTATTATTATTATTAAACAACATTATATATTTCAAAA
>JANTOP010008373.1:0-15997 GCA_027564815.1 Symmerus nobilis
TCGTAATAAGTCAAAGAAACTTCCATATGGAAGCACCTATACTCCCTCGAGGAGTGAAAGGTATAGATGATGATGATAAATTATATTCAAATTTAAGACGAGTTATTGGACATCATAAAACAAGGCAACGAATAACGGAAAACGAAAGTGGTGAACCGGTAAAGGTTTTTTTTAGAAAATTTAATAGAATAATATGTAAGTTGAATAACAATAATTTGCTAAAAATAAAGAAATTAAAAATGAAATATTGTGCATGTGATTAGTGTTACAAGGCAAAGAAGTCTACACCATCTGACGATGATGTGGACTTCTACATCATTTGTTTTAAGCTCCTTCCAACAAATGCACCAAATGTGCTCGGTCCGTGCATTTGAAGTGCGCTGACACGCGTGTCAACTACTTCACATGCAAGCATTGTACGTCTGATTACGAAGATTGAAAAGAATAATATGGAAAATGCTAGGCTTGTGGAGTAAATAAACTTTCATTTTTTCTGTATTCGTGTTGGTTTTTCTTCATATTATTCCATTTTTAGCACATTTTCCAAGGGTGCCCACAACCGGGTACAAAATTTGTTTAGACCAAAAATGGTCATCTCATACAATCGGTAATAATTTATTTCTAGTTGACAAAATCAATAAAGTTGATGCAGCAAAAAGTTAGCTAAGATCTCTACCTTTTCATTGGTATCCATATGTCTACATAATATGAACTTGACTAAAAATTATGAGCCAAAAACCAAAGGGTGCCCACAACCGGTGCACCTCCCCTACTCATTACGAATATGAATTTATTGAATATTGAAATGTTTTTAAATGAAATATTTCTAGATGGAATTTGTGGACGACCTAATTAATTAATTATCTGTTCGAAGTGAAATTTCTTTGCGGGGGGTAAACCAAAAATTGATGTAACGGAAGTTGGTTGGACGTTTGGCTTGCCAGCGTTTAGAATTATTTCTATACCGAAAATAAATGTCGGTGCACTGTGGAGACGCCAAATACTGAATTCAACATTTGGCTTGCCAGTCGTTTTGAAATCAGAGAATTTAAAAATAACATGAATGTCATCAAACTGAGAGCGAAAAAAATTACATGTATTTTATGTTGGACTGAATCATCTCCAAACGTGTCCGGCTACCAATTTCAAATGATAGAATAATATATATAAAACAACAACAAATCAATTAATAGTAAAGAGTAGCGGCTAGGGAAAAAGGGAAATTACATACAATTTATATAGGAATCGGCCATAGTTGATTGAAAATTGAGATAATTTTACAGACAAAAAGACACGATTTTACTTGCAATGAGCCATTCGTGTTAAATACTGTCTATTCTCAGTTCGAAATATTTCCATACCGAAAATGGGGGAATGTTGATGCAGTGTGGAGACGCCAAATACTGAAGTCAGCATTTGGCTTGCCAGTCGTTTCGAAACATTTCCTATACCGAAAATAAATACTGAAGTCAGACATATCCAGACGTCGAATTGAGGTAGGAAATGCAGGTGCAGTGTGCAGACGCCAAATACTGAGCCAACTTTCTTTCTGTTACAGGGTAACCCAAAAAAAGCCTTTCTTTTACAAAGTGGCCCAAAAATTTTTTACTCGATAATTTTTTTCTCTCTTACAGGGTGACCCACATTTTTTCTTACAGGGTTACCCAAAAAAAATTGTTCACTCAAAAATTTTATTCTATCTTACAGGGTGACCCAAAAAATTTCTTTTCTCAAAATTTTTTTTTATTACAGGGTGATCCAAAAACCATTTGGACATTTTTTCCTCACACATTTTTTTCTCTCTTACAGGGTGAGGGTGACCCAACATTTTTTTCTTACAGGGTGACCCAAAAACCATTTCGACCCAAAAATTTCTCTCTCAGAGGGTGGTCCAGAATTTTTTTCTTACCAAAATCCAATTTGTACCCAAAAACGAAACACGAATTTAATTAAAATGTCCAAAAGAAGTTTCACTTCAGCAGTGTGGTCTAAGCGCACATGTTTTTTTAATTTTTAATCATCTTTTAATGAATTTATTCTTTTAGTGATTTTCGTAAATTTAAATCGATTTCAAAATTTACGGATCGAATGTTCAGTTCAATGTTTAATTAAAAAAATGTTGTTTTATTGAAAATTTTAGGAAAAATTTAATGAATGCAATTGTCCATTCTTCCAATATTTGACGATGGAAGATGTCTTGGAGACATTTGTTTAAGTGATATTTCCCATAGCATTGCAAGATGAATAAGGTTAATTTACGAAATCAATAAGACAACATAACTCATGCAATGATTTCATGAATTCTATGTATTTTCTAACTAAAAAATGTACAAAGGAGTCAAATAAAAACTAAATTAAATAAATAATTAAAGAACGCTATGCAAATATGAATTATTTTTCATAAAGGACAATGGTTTAAGGACAAAATTGAAGAAGAGGATTAAGCGATTGGAATATACACAGCAGAATGCGCTTTGCCAACAACTCAAAATATGCTTTCCTTGTCAGGATAAATCTTTATTATGAATCGATAATGATATTTCGTGGAATATCACGATTTCAAGGCATGGAATAATATCAGAACAGTCACGGTTATGCAAATGTTTATTAAAGCAATTGCTTAAATAAAGTCTAAATGCCTCCCAAATATTAAATAATTACAAGTAGCAAACGAAGCTTATCAAATCACTTGCTATTAAATATTTACAAAGCTCTCATTTAGGCCTAATTATTTCTTACGTATAAATAATCTATCACTTTTCGTTTCACCCTTGTTTGAACTCAAAATAAATTACATGGTATAATAATAATAAATGAAAGTAATAAACAAACATAATAATAATAATAATAATAAAATTAAATAAAAAATGATAAAATACCTCTATTGTTACTGATGATATTACTATTTATTTTATTATTAATGCATTTCGATGATGTAGCACTACTGACTTTAGCGGATATTATGGTACCAACGGTTGTGGTATTATTACAGTGATTTTTATTACAATTTTGATTGCTATTGTGATTGCCATTGATGCCATTTAATCGGTTAATTTTGCTTTCATTCAATGAATTATTTATGCTAAGCTTTTCCGATTGTTGTTGCATTTGTGATGCAGTGGCTAGATTATTTGCATTTATAATTCCATTGCTATTACTATTTCCTGATGGTGGTGGTGCAATAGATGTTAGTTGATCGGTTATTGAATGGATGGGACTAGACAGTGCGGTTGGTGCATGTAATGATATCGATTTGTTATTCCATGGTGATGGTATCGATTCTAAATTGACTGATGATGGTAGAATATCTTTATGATAGGAATTATGTCGATTTCGACCGCCCGATTGTAATGCTATATTTATGTAATATAAATAATAAAAGAATTGTATTCGGAATAAAGGAAATTGTTGATATCAAAATTATGGTATTTAGTATTGTTGCTCTTCTTAATATTGATTGTATCATCATTATTAATATACAAAGAATGGAATAAATATAGAATTATATTTATCATTTTAAATCAACGAAATAAAGAATTATATTTTTTTTCCCTGCTTCAAAGTCTGGTCAATTTAAAGACTAACAATAATGTAAAAATATTTAATAATAATAATAATAATAATAATAATAATAATACACATACATTGTGGTTGCTGAATAATTGTTGTTGCTTGACCACCCGGAAATGTGGCATTTCTTTTGTGCCGTCCCTGCAAAATTATTATTTTATACGATTAAAATTATTTATTTTTTGTAATCAAAGTCAAGTAATTATTTTGATTTTGTTTGTTTTCCAGAGATGAAAATAATAACAAAATAAACATTTTTTTTTTAAATTTTTTCATTCTTACCTTTGTTTTTGGAAAAGCTGATAATATGTTAAACCACCATTTCGCCTCTTCAGGGCATGTACCTTTCACGAATGTTATACGATCTGGTGCGGTTATTGCCAATGAATTTGGATGACCGGTAACATCATCGGCTGTTGATACTTCAATCACTTTTGTCATATCAATACAGGCTTGTGGTACTGTTTCCACCTGTCAATTATGTTTAACAATTAATTTATTAGAAATTGTTGGAGATTACTTTTCAAAATTAATTTATTATGATTTCTTGTATCGAAAGATATATATTTATGTTTCTATATAACATAACAGGCATTTAAGAGACCTTAATAGTCTACCATTTTCTATGTAAAAAATGAATTTATTTAAAATATCTCATTAAATTGAATATAAATTAACAATGAGAAATTCATGCTATCTTTGTTTCCTCAAATTGAATTCTCTAAAATAACCTGATATCAACAGATTTCTCACGTTGCCTAATATTACTTAAAATTCTAAGATTTCTGACAGTTTTCATACGAATCCCAATTTCCCTACATTTGCATATGAATACTGAGCCAATATTTGTAATGGATTTGAACGCAGAGGTGGTGAAATGGTCTGCAAATGAAACGGAGTATATTTTAGAAACCAAGATTTGTTTCAAGAAATTATGGTTTTCTCATATTTTTTAATTATTATTTGTCCACAACATCCTCTCCCATTGTTGTGTTGTTAGGTTTACGCTTTACCTCACAATTCTACAAAGAATAACATAACATATGATAACATTATAATGAGAAACATTTCCAAAAGTCCAAGATTAAAAATTATTAAAAACGTAATGTCCTAACACTTAAGAAAATGCAACAATAAAAACTAAAAAAAAAATCGTCAAAATGTAGATGGTTTCAAAATAGTTTTCAAAATTTCAAGAATATCAAAGTTTTGAAAATTCTAAAAATTAAAAAGAAATCGATAAATAAAGAAAAAATGAAATAATTTTATAAAAATTAGGACTTCATGCGATAGATAATTTTTCTGAACATCGGAAGTTATGGAAATCAGAAAACTTAATAAACTTTAAATATTGAAAATATTTAATATTCCTGAAAATCCAACATTTCTTCTTACTTATCGTGATTTTTATAAAATTTCATGAATTACCGATTCTGATTGAATAGACTTTCATTAAGTTCTCTAATTTTTAAATTTTCATAATTTTTTTAATATTAAATTTTCAAATTTTTATAAATTTTCAAATTTACATAAATTTTCAAAATTTCATATTTTTAGAAATTTTTAAATTTTTACGAGTTTTTAAGTTTTTAGAAATTTTCAAATTTCTATCAACTTTTAAATTTTTGAAAATGTCATATTTTTAGGGATTTTTCTAATTCTTGTAAAATTATTAGATTTACACAAAATTCTCTGAATTCATAATAAACTTTTCTTATTTTTAAACTATCTGATGCTTGTCAAATGTCCAACTCTTTTCGAAACTTTAAGACTTGAAATAAAATAATAGGAAAGAGTGTGACATAGAGAGTGTGAGGGGAGGCGCAGTTATCATCTTTTTCTTTACTCCACTAGGTAGTATTAGTCCTTCTTGTGGATAACCAGATTTCGATAATGGTGTACAGAAGATTTTAAACTTATTTCTGAGAATAGGAGGCAGTGGCGAGCAGTCTAATGCGCAGAAGGTACAGAGCACACTGGAAATATGAACAAAATCGTAACCAATTTTTACTGCTGCAAATTGCTAACTCAAATTATTTTATTTAATGACTAAACAAATTTGCTAATTTTCTTATCAACTTTTGATTGAATTATGAGGGCGTCGATACAAAAAACCATTTACCATCAAAATAATATAATAAAATCTGTGAAATTTAGGGTTTTCTGAAAAAGCTTTACGAAAGTTAGAAAAACTCATCGAAAGCTTTTAATTAAAATATCATTTTATTTTCAATCTCATTTCCCGATAAGTAAATTTAATGAAATCGGAAACTATCATTAAAAAGCTCGGTGGAAAATTAAAATATCTTCAAAAGCTTTAATGAATTGAATTGAATTCAATTGAAGCCAAATTATCATTAATGCATTCATTATCATTGTTTACCCTTTCTTGGGTAGTTTGAAATTTCGTGGAAAGACTTGTTGTGTTGTGAACAAATTGGTTGGTGTATTGGGTAAGTTGGAGCTATAATAATTGGTTTGGTGTATTTAAAAAGAATGTAAAGATTTAAAGTGGATATATTGGACAGGTGGAGATTTGAATATATTGTAAGGGAATATTATGAGGGATATATGGCAATAATGTCTACAACAGACTGTAATCAGGATAGAAAAGAGATTTTGATATATAAAAAATTAAGTTTGAAACTTAAAATTTTCGTTGAGCTTATAATTGGCTGAGAGAGCTTTTAGCGAAAATTTCATATTTTATCTAAATTTGATGAATTGGATAAATTTTCAATTCCAAATTATACAAAATAACATTTTAATTTTAAGCTACTTATCAATGAGCTTTCGAGATTTTGAAACTTTTTATGAGAAAAATATGAATTTTCATAAAGGATCACTATTTGGATAAAAAATAGATTTAAATACATAAAAAAATAAGTTCCAGAATTAAAACATTATTTGGACTTACAATGAATTGACATATTCAAATTCTTAAAGCAAATATTTTACATTCTTTCGCAATTTAATGTTTCGAATTAAAATTAGATTCTTAATTAAATAAAACGAACTTTCAATTTTAAGCTTTCAATGAGCTTTCGAGATTTTAAAAGCTTTATTTTGGAAAAATTTGAAATTTCGTTAAAACGCCATTATTTGGATAGAAAATCGATTTTTAATCGCAACAAATTAAGTTCGAAACTTAGAGATTGCGCTTTTAATAATTTTGATAAGCTTCCTGCGAAAATTCCATATTTCACTTAAATTTAATGAATGGGATAAAAATTCGGTTTCAAATTTTATAAAATAACATTTGAATTTTAACCTTTCAATAAGGTTTCGAGAGTTTTGAAGCCTTTTTAGGGAAAATTTGAAATTTCGTTGAATGATCGTCATTTGGATAGAAAATAGATTGTAAAACGTATAAAATAAGGTTCGGAAAATAAAGCTTTCTGGGAGCTTTTAAGTTTTTGCAGAGCTTTTGTTCGAAAAACTTACTTTTAATATTTCTGTATTTCTTCGTAACTAATTTGTAAACTTTCTGGGTCATTACATTTTTTTGGATCCAAAGAAAATTATCAGAAAATCCAGATCAAATGCCGCGATAAACGATATTCAAATTTCTCGGTGCGAGCTTTTACGAAATTTTGAAAAAATATATTTTTGTATTTTTAACTAACTGTCAAAGCAACTTTGTGCGTTTTTACATATTTTTCCAGCCGAAGAAAATTATCGCCATGCACTGAGTATTGTTCTCCTGAATAAAGCAAAAGCATATGATAAAGGCTGTGAGGGGTCATAAAATTATAAAATTCTGAGCACCTCATGGAAATGTTGACCGCACGCTACTTATAAGAGGCTTGGTAGTGAGCCACGTACTCACATAGGCCTTAGGACCAATTAGATAATAATTTGTGTCGCTAAGACCGGTTCTGAAACTGATACCTCCTCGCGCAATCTATCGCGTGCAACTATAAATAAATTATCTAAGTTTAAATAATTGATAAATTAATAATAAATGTCTACGCCTTAACGAAACGAATTAAATTAGCGAGAGTTGGGTGTAATAGCTGTATGTCCTGCACTTACATTTTAAAAAGATGGACAATTCGTTAGGTATCCATAAAAAAATATCCTGAACAAATTTCTATTTAAAGAATAAATAAAAATACACGGGGTATGTGTATTTGGAAAAATGATAGATATTTTCAATGGCTTCGTTCTATGTACAATATACTCGTATAATAAACATATCAAAATTGAAATAAAAATTATTGAAAATAGAAACCCAGATCATGTAGTGAAAACCAAGAAAACAAAATTAACTATTTTTTCCGTGTAAAAAAAACTTATGGCATAAAAACAGGATTAGTATAATGCAGCGGATTCTTGGCACTTATTTATTTTTTTAAAACTAGTCGAGAATAATCGAATATTTAGTAATTTTAATGGTGGAAAATGGAAAATTCCAGCACAATATTTATTAATTTCTTAATATAAGTTTAATAGCTAGGCATCCTAGCATAATGGTATATTCTTTATCGCCAAAACAGCACCTCACAAATTTCGAATAATAAGGGGGCCAATGGACATTTCCTTCTCAGGGGGTTTTTAAAACTTCGATCGTTGTCAGTGCCAGTGATCGCCCACCCAACAACGCGATGAGCCTCTTTCTAAATTCTAAATTCTAAATATAAACTTAAAGCTAAACAAACCCTTATAAATTAATTAAAATAAATACAATTTACACAGCAATTATATAAATTTTCTCAACTGTATTATTTGAAAATCGTGTAAACAAAGGACTAGGTGTACACAATATGTTTAAAAAACCAAATGATATAACAAAATTCTTTGATACTGTGATATAAGGTTTGGGACGCCTTCTAGGGCCCTTCTCTTTAAAAATTGTATATTTCCCATAGTTCCCAGAGTAAAAAAAAAATTCATTGACCAACCGGATAAAGAAACAGGTGAAATCGGGAAAATTATTCTGCAATTAACATAATCATGGTAATACACTTCTTCAAAAGAAAATCCCAGATCAGATATTCGTATGAAAATACGAAGTAAAAATTAAATACTAAACATATAATATTAATACAGGACGACTTAATACTATACGCCGGATAATCTGGTCATTCAAATAAAATCGTATATATAATATTAATTTACAACAATTAAAATTTAATAAGATCCCATACACATGGGTTTCCTCCTTCAACTTGGTGGTCTTAATTCGTCTTTCATAATAATAATTTCCTTACAACCCGGTACCACCAACAATGGATATTAAAATTATCCAATTCAATGTCGAATAATAAAATATTGTAAGAAATAAAAAATTTGAAAAATTGAATTGTTGATTTTATAAAATAGCCAAATAATATTCTAAATTTAATTCATCCAAAAAAAAAATTTTCAGCCGGATTTTTTTCTCCTTGTAACCAAATATTTTGACTATAAAATTAATTGATCCGACCAATAATTTTGTATCATCTTTAATATATATTTCCTCTTTCAAAATCAGTCTCAGTCAGTCTACTATTATATTTATGTTATTTCGAATGTGCAAACAATCACGATTTTTCTATTAAAGTATCAAATCAATCAAGTTATATATAAGATGGGATGGATTTTTTTTGGTGTATACAAGATACTGTGAAATTCGATTGTCATAACTACGGTTGTTATATGAATATCGTCATTTAACAATAAATCCAATCCACATACCATCCTTATTTGAACCGAATTTAACTGTATCCGTAATAAAAGAGTTAAATAACTAAATCTCCGATATATGATTCATCTGAGGGTTTCGTCTCTTGTAACAAGAGGAATAAAAAAATGACGTGTATAAATCTCCGTATCCCTGTACTTAACTCTTACATATGGTTTACTACAATAGATAGATTCGCGCGATGGTATTATTGGAAGAGTTAACTAGTTAATATGCGAGTTGAAAGCTTCTCAAAACACATTTGTATTATATGAATTCTTGTATTTATTGGTTGGGAAAACGACCAAAGCGAATTTGTAGAAATAACTATATCTACCTTATAGGTAGTTATATTTATAAAAAACAACAAATATCAAAGCCACGAGGAATAAATATTATTAGAAGCACGAATTGTTGCCTGCTTTTACCCTTTGATCAAATCCGATCAAATGTTTGGCTTAGTTCAGCTAGACAGACAGACATTATATTTCTTTTCCCAATAGTGTATCTTTTTATCCACAATAAAGGAAAGATACGTAGGTATATGGAGGATGCCATATTGTATCAATCTGAAATTTATTTGTGGATGAGAATCTATTCTTTGTATATATATGTTACTCGTACAAACTATCTATATAACGTATAATTTGAACACCCATATTAAATTAAGTGCAAGAATATATTATGAATTTTGATTTAGTTTCTAGTTTCCTCGCCTATTCAAAAAATTAATTGGTTTCGATGTATGGTATAGGTATCGAGATACACTTGAATATATTCTAATCTGCTAATCAGGGATGTCAGATATCCCGCAGAGCGATTTTCTTATATACGACAGAGTTTATGTAATATCACTTTTCACAATATTAAATTAAAATGCAAGTTAGGTAGGTATATCACTGTTACTTATTTATAATTGAAATCAATATTTGTTATTGTTAATACACTGTAAGGAATGGGTTGCTCGTACTAATTATTTATCAATGATTTTGAAGTTCCCGGAGAAGCAGTTTTGGTATTTTGCTTCCAGCTTCTGATTTTATAGAGAAATAATTTTGATGTAAATTTTTTTATTTGTTTGGTTTGATTATTTTAGAAATTTATTCATATTTATTATTTAGTTCTAATTACCTCGAAGGCACTATGGTCTCGCCTTAAAAGAAAAAAATTACAGATGAAATTTATAATAAACTAATTCCGGTTTTCAGTGGAGCTCTTTCCGAACTTTCCTGAAACATTCGTTTCTGTATTTAAAATTTCTGGGATTTTCTCACTCCTACAATCCCGAAAAATTTTCCTAACTACCTACTATCAGACATTTCTCAAAATATTGCCCGAAGTTTTATGAATTTGGCTAACAAGAAGATTTTCTAGGTTAATCTCCCACAAATATTATATTTTTTCACAAATTCTGACCTATTTTCAAATGTTTGCTTAATTCGTGTTTTTTACAAAAGATTTTTCAAACATTTTCAAGATTAGAATAATTTTGAAAGTTTATCTTAAAAAGCAATCGAAATTTTACATCAAATCTTGTACATTTCCCTAATAAGAAATGGTGAAAATTTCTCTGAAGCACCTCCGCAATATTGGGTAACGGATTGGTAGGATTTTCTTAAAATCGCGAGGTTACGTAGCTTGTGGAATACTGGAGCCTCTATGGGTACAATGCCATAGTAGTAGTCAGATTTTTAATGTAGTTGTAAGATTTCTTTTTTGAAATGGAGGAAATACAGCACTTCAGTGGCCACGATATCTTCCAATCCGTTTATCTAAAATCAAAACCAAATTAGATTGGGTTAGTATATTGCATTGCTGGTGATCACCAACAGCCCCCATACATATACACTCGAATATACATATTTTCTTTAGATGGAATAATGGCATTTAATATTATAATGTTTCATCGTGATAGTATAAATTATTTATTTATGCTATTTTCAACCCAAACTGAAAATAATTCAAACGTAGTCGTCGTATATGCGATAGCAGTACTACACACGTAGCATCATTTTTAATTCATACAACATAATACCTAATTACCTCGCTCTCATCTCCTGAACCATCTACTTATAAAACCAATTTTTCGGTGGTAAACCTTGAACAGACGTACCCCCTACCTTACACACCACGAATCAAGATTTATTGGTTTTGGTCGGTAAGGAATGGTGATTTTTAATCCGTTTCTCCTTTACTCGCAACACCCTAACATACCTTCCCTTGCACTCCAGATGGACAAAGGAAATAACGAACAAGAAATCAAATAAACCTAAATTCGTTTTTATTTTTATTTTATATTTATTTTGTTAGGGAAATTGAAGAAAAAATATTGGGGCGAAAAATTCAAGCAAATAGATATCATCATTTTGTGAGATTTTCTAGATTTTTAAGCAATTTAAAAAATTGGATAGGATAAGCATATTATATAGGTACCTGAACCTATTTTATTTCATTAACGGGGATATTCTTCTTTCATTCAAGACCAATACCTAAAAATTAGGAGAATCTGATTTGAAGATAGGATATTTCTTCATATAAGATTCATTGCAAATTGTGCTAATTTCAGGTGATAGAAAAAAATATATCTCGCAAAGGAACCTATCCAATTAATATTTTATATCACTGCTTGAAAAGTCATACTTTTATTTAAGATTAAATTCTTGAAATTAGGAGCATCCAATTTTGAAATAGAAAATTATATCTATTAGAAAGTATATGCTGATGGGAGATTTTCATAATATTATATGAGGTGCACTTCAAATAATAGTAATTTTAGATGAAGGAAAAAAATATTTTATTTCTTCCAAAGGACCCTGTCCTTTAATATTTTATTTCACTACCCAAGGCTCCGAATGAAGGATTTTGTGACATATTGATTTTCGCATAATTGACAACTATTTGTCAATTGAACAATCAGGTTTTCGAGTTGCTCAAAGTTTGGTTTTTTTTTCAATTAAAAAATAAAATTTCTGTCAAACTGTCAGACATAACCAATTAGCAGCTCGTGTAATAGAAATAAGTACTTATATAATTTCTTTAAATCAGATAATTTAAAGGATCATTCAAAATTCTTCAGGATTTCATAGATAAGTAACTGAAAATCTAACACCCTGAAATTTTACCACAAACATACCTAAATAAGCCTAGAATGATAGGTAATAAATTAGACGTACGGTTTCTAGTAAGTATATATTAGAATAATCTGGAGCTGCACACTATAACTATTTGAAACTTCAGTAATCTCGTGAAAGAGTTCTAAAATTGAGGCGGAGGAAGGATGCAGAGGTATACCGATGTCCGTCAGAAACATAGCGTCACACCAACAATTTTTATAAATTATTCTAACTTTTCCCGACTTATACTGAATTGCTTCACATGTCTTCTGGGAAGTCTTAACGGGTATTGTAAGGTTTTCCTGATTTTTCTCAAAATATATCGCCTCTTTGACTCTTCCTCCACCATATTAATTTAATCTGTCTTTTCACCGACTATTTCTAGACGTTTTATACGACTAATTACAATTTACCAGAAATTATTGATAGTTTTTTTCTGATTTCTTTAAAAATTTTTCAGATTTTTCGCCGTATTTTTGCAACATTTCCGACTCTTAAAAAAATTACTCTTAAATACTCTTAAATTAAATATTTTTCAAGATTTCCTACTTCCTTCCGACTTTTTTTCTGAATTTACAGGCCTATTCAAGGCCAAAATTCGGGAGAACATCGAGAAAAGGTCGGATAAAAATTATGAAAAATTCAATTCAAATCGTGAAAAGTACAGAAACACTGAGAAAACTAGTTTTCATTCAATAAATCACAAGAAAATCAATAATTTTGCAAAAATAAATTTTTGAAAATATGTTAAATATACAAGTATAACTTATGGGATAATCCTTTAAGTTTTTTCTATTTTAAGTTGAATGTAATTCGGAAGCTTTCTTGTCAAGATTTTGTTAGATAATTATCTTAAATAGCTTGGGTAGAAAATGAGTAGAATTGATTAATTGATTAAGCTCTTGGTGAGCTTTGGAAATATCCTAGGGAATATTTTCCTTCAATTTTGAATTTCGTTCCAACTAGATTAACCCCTTAATTACTGTTAGAAATGAAACGCCATTTTACCGATATCGAATATTCGATATATTGGCGAATATTATTGACAAAACATAAAGTAATCTTTAACGTTCTCTGTCAACATTTTTATCATTAATCCAAAAATAATTTAATATGTAAGGAAAATTCTCAATGTGTTATGAAATTATTTTGAAATATTTAAAAGTTTTGGAAAATTTGAAAAGGGCTAGTTCCTGATAACCTGATCTTAAATTGATACAATAAAAATACTTTAATTGCAATTGTTGGAATTTTAAATTTTAAGGGAGTAGTTGGTCTGCCCATTTTACATATAAAATCGAGGTACCTTTTTCTCTAAAACTACCTAACCGATTTTCTACTAATTTTGCAGAATCTTGGCTATAAAAAAAGAATTATGTTTGGAGGATTTAAAAAAAATACGGATAGTACAGCTTGTTGAATTTTTTTTTTTCATATTAATTTCAACTTGCTGTAAAATCCGTAATTTTTTTTCTTCAGAATTCTTATTTTATAGCCAAGATAGAGTCTGCAAAGAAAATCCGTTGAGCAGTTTTAGAGAAGAAGACCTACCTACCTACCTCCTTAAAGGCTGCAAACCCAAATATTTCATCCAAAATAAAAATAAGTAAGTTAGTACACAGTTAGGCTTCGTAAAGGTAAGTCAGCACACAGACATTATATCAGAAACATATTTAAAAATGTTGCAGATACATGCTCAAAAATGTTGCCGAACAGTTCCGAAACAAAAATCTTGTATTTCGTGACTCCCATATAAAATGGAAAACGTGGAACAAATCTTCTTGATCTGGACGTCTTGCGATATTCGAAATACTGATTTGCAGTGTTGCTACATATGAAATAAATCTTGCATTTATCTAATCATTCTGCCGTCCTTAGCACACTTACCGTATACGCATATTGGACGAAACCGAGATATTGAACCTTCTACTTTGAGGTGGGGTTGCTCTTATTGTATAGACTTGTTCATCAAGTAAAAGTTGTACTGTACTGGCAAACATATTTTTTTTTAATTTTGTAATAAATTAAAAAAATGCTTAAATTTCATTTAAATACAAATTAGAGCATTTACGGTCCAATCTGAGCATAAAAAGCTATCGTTATCCTTAGCCATTTTACCGTATTTACAAATTACTTAGGGGAAATACCGTATGTGATCTAAAACCATGTGGATTTTCTTATAAAAAATACCGTATCTACGCAATCAATCGGCAGGTATGCATAGGCATTTTAACGTATTTGGGTATTGCTTAGGGGAATTACCGTATCTGTTGCAGATACGGTAAAAACCACTAAGTAATTTGCAGATACGACAAAACCCCTAAACATTTTAGTCAAAAATGCACTTACGGTAAAAATTTTAATTTTTTATAATTAATTAATTTTTTTTATGTCATAATTAAGGTATTTTCTTAACCCTGGACCATAAGGATTCATAAAAAACCAAACACTCAATTTCGGTAAAAATATTGTATACGTTAAGTGTGCTAAGGACGGCAGCATTAATCTTGAATACCATCACCTTCCGAAGAATTCAGATAGAATAATAAGTGTATTTATAATCTGAACAACCACTTGCTTGTATGGACTGCTTCGGAACAATATTTCTTAGGTGTCGTCAAGACTTAATAAATCGTGCAGTTATCTAGCTCTCATGTTTGTATCTCAGATATGATACATTTATGTATCTCTTAGTCTGTTTAGAAAATATATATTTTTTTGATTTCTCAAATACATATTTTTCAAAATATAGATTTAGGAATGAACTGCAGATAAATATGATGAAAATCTGAAAATTTTAAAAACTTTCGAATCTTTAAAAGTTGCTAATTTTTATGAAGTTTTTAAATAATTTCTCTTCCAAATTTTTTAAGTATTATATATTTTACTGTTTTATATAAATTCTTTCAAAATTTCTAGTGCAATGAAATCCGAAATTTTCTAATTTTCACAAAATTGTATAGAGTTCAATGAAATTCTGCGATTAGACGTTCAATCCAAAGTAGAGTTGTTTTATGATAATCAAAATTTGTATATCAAAGGCAGCTGCAAATTTTGTATAGGAAAATTTGTAGCAGCTCAATTTAATGTACCTTCAAATTTCTAAGTATAAGCACGTAATATTAAAATTTAAGAGTTATAATTCTTTAATTAAAAAAGTAAATTTTACAAGACGATTTCCCTGAAATTCTCCGATTTTTTATGAAATATGACGATAATTCTTGAGAAATAGTTCATCCTTATATTCCATGTACATTTAAACCCAGCTCCCTAACTGGTAATAAATCAAATATGTATTATTCGTTATGGACTGGCAACCTGTTATAATTTTAGATAATATCAACTGCAACATTTTCTTATCACGTCTTGAATACCAAATTATCCATCTTCTTACTATAAAATTACCATCAGAAACCCCTACATCCCACAAAAAAAAACGTTAACCACTTTTAATTTTACAGTCATGTTAATTACACCGACCTGCCAATTTTCAATAATTTATGCGCGAATAAATTTTATACTTGATCCAAAAAAATTGATATGGTCCGATATTAAAATTTTATCATCAAAAATTTGCTTTCCAGATCAATAAAAATAAAAATTAATTAATAAATTCGAAGAAATCTTTTTCTCTCGTAATTTTCATTTT
>JANTOP010008384.1:0-15991 GCA_027564815.1 Symmerus nobilis
AATAAATTATTAAAGTTAAATAGACGAATTAATTTTTTCATATTCATAATAATTATTTCCACTTCTTATAAATTAAACAAATCACATCATGAAAGATTTTTCCTTATTACAATTAAACCATTAATTGATATTTACAAAAAACATTATTGCAAATATTAATAATTTCCATTATGTGTGCGTTTTATTTTTATATTAAATAAAAATAATAAAATAATAAATCACAAGATTTCTTTTCTATCAAGAAATATAGATTTTAATTTATTTATAAATTAAATTAAATTATCATTAGTTAATAGATTTAAATTTAAACTGTTTCCGGGTGGGTGAGGAAAGATATGTGTTAATTATTTAATTAACAAATTAATTGTATTTGTTTTTATATGTATTTATTCAAAATGTTAATTGACTAGAATTAAATAAAGAATTTTTTGAAAGATTATTGATTGTTAATTAATTGTATTTAATTTAATTAATGTAAACTGTTATAATCTAATCTAGGCAATTTTATAACATTTATATCAGTTATAATAATATTCTTAATTTATATTCTGTATAAAAAGAACTAATTTAAATTGTTTAATTTTTTAGCTCTAATTAGAAAAGTTATTTAATTAAAATTGAGTTATTTTCTTTATTCGATTTTTAAATTCCATCAATTTTTCAATCAGAATTACTAAAGTATATCGGTTGTCAGACTTATGGTATACGCCACTTAAAATCTAACAGTAAAATTTCAAACTTTCAATCCGTGACCTGCGGGACTCTTCCAATTAATGTAATAGCTCTCCTATATAAGACAAAAATATTTCTTAAAAGAAAATTCTATTTTTAAGATCTCCTTAAATGTAGCAAGTTTTTGGGGACAGAACTTCCCCGCTCTCTGTTGTTTGTCGAGAATATGTGGCAATTAAAATTCGGAAAACGGAGCAAATTTGTAAGATTTTCTAATTTCTAGGAATATAGGCGATTAGAGAAAATATCTTGAAAATATTCCGATAATATTCCGGGATCTTTGGAGTATTTTCTGCAAATTTATCAAAAATTTTGCAGTCATGTTTGACCAAGGATAAATCTCTAGAGACTTTTTTGGGTTTTAAATTTTATTATTTTGATATGTTCAGGAATTTGATGAAAATACCGGGGATAGAAGAACAATTTGTAGGAATTGTTCTCGAAACTCAGGAAATTTTTCAAAATTCTCTACAATTTTATCGAATATATTCAAGAGATTTCACTTATTTTCAGGAATGCTTAGACTGCTTTTGAAATTTTATAAAAAATATTTTTCTAAAATATCTCTTGCAACATTTATAATTTTGGAAATTCTTTTTACAGAAACATTGGAAATTAAATTTCTCCGGGAAAATTCATTAAACATAAATTCATTTAAAAATGTCTATGAAACAGGGAATTTTGCGTAGCAGTTTTATCACGGATCAGAAATTTTCTTTGTTTTATTCAGAAATCGTCAAGAATTTGGTGGAAAATTACCGGATAGTTGTGAGTTTTATTTTGGATATTTTGAATTTTTTTCAGACATTTTATTTCTAGGTTCTTCGCCTCTACAATTACATGGGAAATTTAATGAATTATTTATGAAGATAACATAATTTTATACAAATTTATACAGTTCATTGCTGAACCTGTATGATTTTGTGGATAGGAAATTAGCCAAGCATACGGTGACCATTCGTCTCGCATTTCGCGGAACAGTACCAACTATAAAGGAAATATAAAATTGAAAATTATTTACAATAACTTGAATGAATAAATCTATAATATGTTGTATTGAATATTTTTAATAATAAAGAATTATAAAACTCAAAAATTAATTATTATTTACGATTCCTTGGAGTTTTGTTTTAGGATATTTATGATGGTATTTAGGATGCCACCTGAAATTAGTCATTGAACTGAACCTAGATTATTGTAAGGTTTTTAAGGATCTCTGATTATAAGTTTCTTGGTTCAGGTTCTAAAGCCAAGCAAAATATTTTCTTAAAAATCAGGAAATTGTATGAAAATTGAATAATTTATTCAATAATTTGAAATAAATTTCCCCATACAAAAACGAACTGAATTTATTTGGATTTATTAGGATTCAAAGAGATAGGAACGATTTACCAGATCGCTAAACTTCGGGTCTGTTTAAAATTCTAATAAATAGAGAAATTATTCCCATAGGTCACAAAAAACAAAACATTAATTTTCGAAACTCTAAAATGGCGAGTCATTATAGGATGTAGGTGATTTTCTAAACATCTAATTATCAAACAACAAATTTTCTAATGAGCTTTTTAGTTAAATTTGAAAAATTCAAAAATAGTCTGTATATAAAAATCGAACTATCCCTTTCCTTGTTAATATTACTATCTTATCAATTTACTTGATTACTAATTTAATATACATAATTTTTAAATACTAAAAACTATACCTCAGTCCATATATTTAGAATTACAATATATCTATCCCTTTTACACTCTTACCATATACCAGACTAAGCTACATCTTATTAATTAACGATTACAAAATATAGTATAAATTTAGTATAATTATATATATATATATATATATCTTTGGCACCCACTCTTTGTCTTAACGAGAAGAAAATTCGTTTTTTGAAAGTATTTATGGCTTTGTTTGTCCAATGATTGTGTGGAAATTTTTAATGCATTTAATTAATTATTGATTATTCATAAATCTATTCGAATTTCGGCACGGATAATTTTCATTTTATCTCATTTACTAAATAAAACTATATAGTACATTTAAAAGAGTATCTAAACAAAATCGTATTGCTTTTTAGAATGAAGAATTATTTAATGGAAATAGAAATTCCTTTTAATATCGAATATTAATTTAATATATATATATACTCTTATATACTTAATGTTTGATAGAGTTGAGATCATTTAATAAATATATTAAATAAAATAGTTGGACATTTACAATAACAGTAGTTTAATTGTATACACATAAAGTTAGTAAATTTCAACTTTTTTTTCTTCGGTTGTTATAATAATTCAGTATTTAGGCCTATAAACTACTCTTCAATAAGACGCCCGCTAAATTCATTGTACAGTAATTATGTAACGTGCGTTGTGCTCAAATTTTTATCAATTTATATAATTTAAATTTTAAATTGGATATAAATAGAAATAATTATTTTACATATTTAAATATAATATTTCATTCAATTCAAAATATGATTTAAACATTTAATTCATATAAATCAATTTTTTTAAATTGATTAATTTAATATATATTATTACTCATATATTAATTATCTATTATATAAAATTCAGTAAATTAAAATTATGTTAATCAATTTCATGAGAGTGGTAATGTTGATGAACTCGTCAAAATAATCGATTGGGTTTGTATTGTCGTTACAGTGGTTGCACTCATGCTATTCGATCGATTCACGGACATCGTTAGCGGAATTTTCGTTGGCGATTTAACGTGATGCGTTTGATATCGAAGTAGCTCACTTACCGTTATTGCTACTTGTACCGCACTTTTTCCCTCCAACACATCAGCCGGACTACATATAAGATTCTGGAAAAAAAATAAAATAAAATTTATTTCTTTGATTTAATTCAATTTAAATTGGAAAAAAAATGAAGAAAAATCGAACCGCTTTTTAATAATTTATTTATTTTAAATTTTCATCATTCTAACACAATTTTTATTTTCTACTTTTAAGATATATTGCAGCTAATTCAAGTTGAACCAAACTAAAATCGGATTCGAAAATGGGTGTAATTTCGAAAAATCGTTATAAATCAAAACTGAATCCGGAAGCAATATTTAAAGGATAAATGAATGGATATATATTCCCATTCCATAAATACAATACAATAAATATATATAAATTTAAATACAAATATAAATATATTATGTTATAGAATTTAATTATATATTTATTAAATAGCAGCTAAATTTAATTTGATAAATTTTTTGGTTTTACTAAATAAATGTTAAGGCAAATTAATTAAGTAGATTTTTTTTCATTAATTATTGTTTGACAATAGTTACCAATTTACCAAATCCTATACAGAATCCATTCGTTTAAATTATTCATTTTTTTAATTTAGAAAAAACCTATTTAAATTTTGATTCAATTTTAGGATATAATTTTAGTTTACTTTAAGGCAATTTAAATGTCTAATTTCTTTTTAGTGCCAATTTTTATAAGAAGCGTAGATGATGAGGCATTCCGATATTTTTTTTCCCCCATTCATTTCTCCTGCAAGAAAAATCATGAATCCTTATATTTTCCTATGGAAAGAATTTCGCAAATACATTTTCGAAATTGGTCCTTATGGAAAGAATTTCGAAAATGAGTTATGGAAGTTATCGACCTACTCCTGCATTAAAAACATTTTAAAATTCTTTTACAAAATATCCAATAAAAATTTCTGGAAAATCACACTTTGTCCCTAATAAAATTTCAAATATTTAGAGATTTAAATAGCTGCATCATTTCTACGTACTTTGAGAAAATTCAGACTAGACAAATTGAATTAGTGAATAATAATATAAGAGGGTTTCCCCATATACGCTACGGCAGGGAAATAGCCCTTATGACCTAAGACGATTTCAAATTTGAATATCTCGGGAATTATAAAAACCAGGAATATTTAGGCTATAAGATGTTGCAGGTGTAGGAGATTAAAAAAAAGATTTTTTGGAAAAATCTGTCAAAAAAATCCTATTTTTTGGAAATTTTTATCTAAAAATTTTTAAAAACCAAATTTTAATTTCATTTTCAGATTGTTAAAAAATTTTTGATTTTCGAAAATCGAAATTCAGATAGTTGAGCTGAGATAATGTCTTTTTATTCATCAAAATTGTTTCTAGGTTAAGACAAGTAGGATAGAAATATACCATTTTAAATTCTACAATAATAAAGCCAAATTTTGTTATTAACTAGTTAAAAAAAAATAATCGGAACCCCACGATATACGCCATCATTTGAAAAAAAAATGTTATAATCTTACTTCAATTCATTAATCAGTACAATAATTATTTAATTATTAGAGATTCGATACATTTCTAAAATATATATCGATATTCAATTCACAGATCTAAAATAGTCTACCAAATTTTTCTTAAGGAATTTTTTTTATTCTAAATGTTTAATTGTTCATTTTGGCAATAGATTGCTACTCCTGTATTCTATATAAGCAATTTCATTTTTTAACAATCTTAGCCGATTTATTAAGTCTTTCCATTCTAAAAAAAAATAAAACAAATCCGCAATTTTTTAAAATGTAGAAAGTCTATCAAATTGGAAATTGGAAATGAGCGAAAAAATTAGGCAAATATAATTAATTAATTAAAATAGTTTTTATAAAAAATCCTTGGGCCAGCGATAAGTTAAATAAAATGGAATGTAAATATAAATGGCCAATTTTAAATTATATAAGAAATTTAATAAGCTAAGCAATAAAATAATATTTTTATAGGAGTAATTATGGATAATTGTTTAAGATTTATCTTTCTAATAGTACAAATTAGTTAGTAGTATATAATTGTATAAATAGTAATATATTAAAAAATATATATATATATTATTTATTTCTTATAATTAATTAAGTTAGTTGTCAAATAAAATAAATAATTTCGCATTATATAAAAAAAAAGAATCTTAGTTTTGGAAGTTACTATTTTAATTATTGTTTCATTAGAAAATTAGAAAATTAAAGAAAAATATTTAAGCGATTAAAAACAAAAAATTCTTGTACGTATATTATATTTGGAATATGTTTTTTCTTTTTTGTCTTTGATAATTAATTATATTTCTTGTGATTTTAATCAAATCGATTATACAAAAAATCCAGTCTATTTATTATTGTTAAAGAGATTTATTTTTTTGGTATTTTATTTTACAATAAAAATAGAAAATATTTTTCATTTTCAACACAGAATTATAAATTAAGTATTTACTGACTAGATAGATAAATTATAAGTAAAAAAAAATGGGAAATGTTTGTTTTGTTATAACATTTTATTTAAAATTAAATGAACACACAAATTTAGGATAATAAATGTCAATTCTTACTCAATTTGTATTGTTCTTTATTGGCACAGTCATTGTCAGTGATGACTGTGCCATATATGAATTTTTTTTAGTAGATTTTTGGAACTTTATTAAACAATTTCCCATTAATAGAGAAAATTTGGCCAGATTATCTGAATATTTGAGATTCAATGTTTCTATAAATTTCAATAATAAATATGAGCATCAATCCAAACCTTATTACAAATATAATTTATATATTTTAAAAATCTGGCCATATAGATTTTAAGAGAACAAATAATAACTTAATTAATAAAAATAAAATATAGATAAAAATAATTTCTTTAAAATAGATTCTCTTAGTTTCTTACAGCTAATAAGTATTTCATAAATAAAAAAATTCAAATTCAAACCTTCATTTAAAAAAATTAAACAACTAAAGCCTCTACACCTAAAGCTCTTATTTTTAAATAAAAAAAATCTATTAAATAAAATAATTTTTAAAAATCATGAAAAAATTCAAATTTCATGTACTTAACTAGGTACTGGAAAAAAATATAAAATAATAAAAGAAAATAAAAATCCTGTTAAACATAAATACGTTGATAACCGTCGATCTTCAATAATTCCCAATCGGTCCGATTCCCGATCGATTTTCTTATTTGAGATCTTATTTCCAGCTAAATTATTTTCAAAAAATTCAATACGTTTCATTACGATCGGTTTATGATCATCAATCTGATCCGGTGGTTGATTAAAATTAACCATCGGTTCATCAAAACCGGAACCATTTATAATATTCAATGTATCCGTTTTACTATTTAAATAAATTGTTGATCGTTGCCTGGGAGTATTTAAATCATTAATGATCGTTTCATCAACCGATTGATCGCAATCATTCGAATCGTAACTGGTATCAGTTGATTCATCTTGCTTACAATTAAATTTTCCCACATCACTATCATATTCACATTCCTCAATAATTTCATTTAATTGTCCGTACTCATATTTACCATCTTTAATCAATGATTGATTGAAATTTTTCCGTAACGTCGATAATTTCCGTTTCTTCGAACCACCGGAATTTACTGTCCCATCCGTTAAATCTAATGTATTCGGCGCTTTACGGGTCATCGTTTGCTTCCGATCACATTCAATTGAAACAATTATTCGATCATCACCGCATTCATCATAAACTATCATTTCATCATTAACATCATCATTCGTCCATTCAATATCCGTTGTATTGATATAGTTGTCGGTGCGATAATTATCATCCAGATCGTCGCTTAATTTCCGGGGAAAGTAGATACCGGATTTTTGAAAATACAAATCATAATCGTCAATCGTTTTCGTGGTGTTGGTTACATCGTTCCGGTTCCGATCATCCATATAATCGAATAGGGCACGTATTGTTATGTACATACGGGGCGGATTTGATGGCCATCCATTTCGTTCGGTTGGATCCGATCCCGGCAGTATATCAGCACAGGAGCATATCGCATCCTGCAACCAACACCAAGAAAACAGACGATACGTGTTAGAAGGCATGTACTATTTTTTGAATTTTTTTTTTTAAATTAATTATTTTATTTATTTCAGGATAATACATTTTCGTTTATGAAGGATTTTACATTTTTAATTATATATAATTTTATTTACATATTAAATTTAAAGGCGAGAAAAAATGTTATTTACAATTTTTAATAAATTTATGATATTTTTGATTTTATAGGAACAATTTTTGATTGTATGTAAATTGAATGTGTTTTGATTTTGGTATGTAAATATTCGATTAAATTTCGATCTTAAAAATTACCATTGAATTAAAGGGAGGATAGAATAATAAATGTACAAAAGTAACTATAAAAAAGAAACCCAGGAAATATTTTTTGTAATAATAAATATACAGTTCTACCATTCACCAAATAAAATAATAATAACGGTACAGTAGGCTCTTTCTCTATTTATACGATTTAATACAAATATTTTAAGATGATTCCCTTAAAGATATTGAATTAGACTATTCTGTGTTCCCATTTGAACTATTTTTCGAGGACATAAGTACAGACAAACAGTCAAAAAACTTTTGAAAATATCACTTAATTTTAGGACTTTTTTGATCAAAATTTTAAAATGGAATTTAAATTTAAAAAAAATCGCTCTGTTTGGCTGAAAGTTTTTTCATGAATAGTTGATGAGGTAAACTAATAACTAATTTCAGGATTTTGGAAAAAAAAATTGTCTGGCCCCGTTCTGAGTTTTTCAAAAAACCCATGATTTTCTTTAACAATTTCTGGTTTTTCGGATTAAATTTTTGAAATAGAATTTTTTTTAACAAAATATATGCTTTATTTGGATGAGTTTATTCCTGAATAACCGATGTGGTAAACTAAAAAATAAATTCAGGATTTTGGGAAATAAAAATTGTTTGAGCCAGTTATGAGCTTGAAAAAATATTATTTTCTTATAGAATCTTAAATTAATCGTGGGCATCTTAATTCGATAGGAACGTCGAAAAATTACCCGATGGTAGATCTTATTTTTAGTAAAAATCTAGTCTACATCATTTTTACTTCTAGAGTTTTTCTGGGAAAAATCATTTTTCTATATTTAAATTGATGACAAAATTTCATTGGTCATAAAAACACTGAATTTCGAGTATAGAACTGCGGAAAATTTTAATTTATAAAAATTTGACGCGTGTCAAAACTGATAGGGAAAAAGCTGTATAGAAAATGGTAGAATAAAATTCAGAAATGGAATTGAAAAAATTGGAATGAAAAAATCAATAGGACAAATAAAATGAAACAGAAAATTGCAGTCAAAAGTACGAGTTTTTTTAGCTCTTAGAGAATTAGAGAACGGCTTAAAGCCATTTTTTCTGCATCTTGCAGGCCTCCTCCAAAATCAGAGTGACTTTTTGAATTTTATTCTATTCTATTTTACAAATTAGGTTCGCTTATACTCCAACCACCTTCGCTTAGGATGCAATTTATAGGATTCCTTAAAACAAATTTAAAATTACGAATTAATACATAATTTGCTGTCCTTAAAAACTGAGAGTGACAGCAAACAGTTCGGAGAAGCTGAGAAAGGTGTAGAAAATTAGAAAATAAATCGTAAATAATCCGTAAAAAATCGGAAAGGTCCAAAAATGTGGATGAAAAATTGAGAAAAGTCAGAAATTGATTGAGTGAGAAATAGTTGAAAAAGCTAGTAAAATATTAGTGCCTCGACTTTTCCAATGAACGTTTCCCTGCTGCTTATTGTTTTTTATCCGACTTTCCTGATATTTCTCAGGATATGTTATATTTTATTCGGTATACCCAAAAATTGATATAAAGGATAAATTATGATATCTCTGAACTGAAAATCATTCTCTTTGGATTTTGGGGAAAAAAAGTCTTTCAACCAGTTAAAGGCTGAGAAAATCGTTCATTTACTTTATGTTTCTTTAAGATATTAAATTGTAAGTTATACCCACCCATCGTTTTGAATATTTGGTCAAGAAACAGAATTACCCTAATTTCGAAAAATCGGGATATCGAAAAGTCGGGTATAGAAATTAGGTAATAATTTGGTAAATTTTTCCCTCCGATTAATCAATTCCTTTTTGGGCAATTAAGGGGGATTTGTATTTATTACGATATTTTTTTTGGAAATAATATTCATTAAGAGGCCACCACTTCAGCCTCTTAAAATTATTTTTAAATTTTGAATTCATTCTTCAAGTAAAAATATTTCTATTTTGAAACTGCTAGATTACTGTTAATCTAGCAGCCCCACAATGTTTTTCAATTTATCGATTTGTAAGAGGTGCACCTAATTATTTATTGCTGCACCTAATTAGCACTTAATTCTGTTATAATAATATTGTAAATGTTATAATAAAACCGTAGTATACTTCATGGCGTTAATTAAAAATTGCATCTAAAATGCAGAAATGTAATTTATTAATTAAAAATACTAATAGGTCAATTCTGCCATTTCACAAGTGATATTCAGTAAGCAAATCTATTAGTTTACGAAATGTCATAGTTGGGTTTAATACGAGACAAAAATTAATTAAACTCTTTATTTTAAAAATGAGTAGGAACCAACATATTATGCAATTTTATTTCGGCTAGAATTATTTAGAATTTAAATTCATAGAAAAATCGATCAAATTTATATAATTACAAATCGATTTTTGATGTGATTTTAAAAATATATGTTGGGAGGGTACCCAGTAGTCGTTTATGTGGGCATATCCCTATATGAGGGGAGGGGGGAGGGGGTGATTTTTTAAATTTTATTTTACAGTCTACTCCCTTAGGTTTCATTTCGGATAATCACATTTTCCGAATCGTTAATAAAATTTCCTGGAAATTGAAATTTTTCACGAGTCTATCAGAAAAAATCAACAAAACCGAAGGTTGAAGTCGATTTTTCTTACCAAAAACCCTTTTTTACCAAAATCTCAAAACAATTGGTTTTTTCAAAAACTTTATTTAACAAAATCTCTTCCAAAATTAGTTAGAAATAATTTGGCTTCATTCGATTAGACAAATATTGAAAAAAAAAAATTCTTTTAGAAATTCCTTGAAAATGTTGAACAAAGATCAAATTTACTGATTTTTTTTTTTTAAAGGAGTCGTCGTTTTTTAATAACATTTGAATTTAGAAATTGATCTCATGATTTGCAATTGATATATCGGAAGTATAAATTTTTTTTTAAAAATGCTCGTAAATGATTTTTTATCTCAAACCGGGTAATTACTTTTTAATTTAGCTCTTCGGCAATCCAGGAAAAATAAATTTAACCAAATCGGGCAAAATTTTCTTAATAAAATTTTGAATTTAGAAATTGATCTCACGATAACAAGGAGATCTATCGGAAAATAATCATTTTTTTTTAAAAAAGCTCGTAATGGACTTAAATAATTTTTTTCATCAAAACCGGGGAATTACTTTTTAATTTAGCTCTTCGACTATCCAGTAAAAATTAATTCAGCTGAACTGGGTGAAATTATCTTAATAAACGTTTCAATTCAAAAATTGATGTCATGATTTACAAAGAACGGAAAATAATCAATTTCTTTTTTAAAAATCTCGTAATAAGCCTAATGGTTTGTTATCTCAAAACTGAGAAATTACCTTAGGATTAATGGAGAAAAATGAGTTTGTTAAAAATAATTTGGATTTAATCGAGGGGCTTAGAGGATGGTAGGTATGCTAATAATTGAGTAATTAAGATAAAAGATTCGGCGAAAGGGAATGTTAAACTGGTAAGACGCGTTCAGTGGCGTTCCATGAGATGTGCAGAATTGTATAAAAATTAATATAAAATTTGATAAAGGAAAATGAAGAAAACGGTAAAAGATTAATGTAATTTATTTAAAATCTATTTATTCAATTTTATACGTAATTTCAAGTCTAATTGTTTCCAAATTGCTAAGATCTACAGCCAGGTAAGTGTTTTACATAGGTAACAAGTTATCGAATCGATTCATGATTTAACAAATTTTTAATAAATATTTGTTGAGCCGTTGAACAGTGGAAATCGTGTCACAACATTTGACGATTAATATATTTAAACGAGAAGATCGATAAATCCGCTCAAATTTTAAACACATTCTAATAAAACAGTTGTAACTTCTGGATAGTCTTAAACTTACGAGAAAATTTTATTTAAAAAAAAGTTTCAAATTTTTAAAATATATTTCCCTCAGATTCGAGAATTTTAAAATCTCCAAGCTCCACCAAGATGTCCAAAATCATTATTATTAATCTTTACAATTAAAGAAAAATAATTGAAATCAACATGATGACAGAAGTTAACAGTGTATGGTATCACATGATGAGTCCAATGAAATTAAAGCAAGATGAATACTTAAAATATTATTGAATAACCAAAACAGATAAGATAGAGAGCGATAGAGAAACATTTAAGCTAATGATTGCTTTAAATGAAACCCATTTATAGAGAGCCCACTGCACCTTAAAAATCTAAACATCTATCCGCTAACCATTAAGGATAGAAATAAAAGTCGGGCTCACCTCATCGACACCAATCTTTCGACAAGCCTCCAAAAAATTATCCACATTTCGGCGACATCTAGCCATTGGTAATTTTGGCTAAAATATAATCGATTTTGGTTAATAAAATAATTAAATTATTTAAAAAAAAAAATACTTACAGCAGCCGGTGATGGTACATGGACACTACCAACCGATCGTGGCCGTACATGATTCGCTAAATGACACAAAACGACCCCATCGGTAAGAGCTGGTTCAATATCCGGTGGTAGGGACATTTTTAAGCGAGTTTCAATTATCTAAAAAAAAAATTGAAATAGAAATTTATTTCGAAAATTTAACCAAATAAAAAATCAAAACCTTTCGAAGTCGTTCAATTAATTCAGTCTCCTCTTTCTGTCGATCGAATTCACGACGCATTGTAAAGCTTAATTTATCGGCGGGAACGTCACGATTCCATGAAACACTTCTGTTTGGAATTTAATTGGAAGGAGGCGGTGGCCCCCCGCGAAAAATTATCCGGATTAATATCGATATAAGAGAACATATTTTAATCGTTTTATTCAAAATTTCTATTTTTACCTAGTTGCCTTTCCATTCGGTGGTGTTGTTCGGTTTCCTGCACCATTACAATCTTTACCGTTCGTTTGTGGACCACCAGCTGGTACGTTATTATAGGACATTGACATACTGTTTGTGGATTTTGTCGGACTGTTCGGTTTTACGTAACTATCCTTTACAATATTTATCGGTTTCGCATCACCGTTCGTTGATGAACTTCGAGACGGTGTCACTTTTTGAACCGGTTTTTTGGTAACCGGTACCGTACTATTTGGTATTGGTTCCGTTCCATTTCCATTCACTTGAGTACCGGTCCCATGACCGTTCAATTTCGGATGGGATAGACTACCTCCTGTTGGCGACGGAGTTGTCGTTACGATTGGTAACTTTGGTGTTGTATTATTAACTGGGGACTCATTCGATGAGCTATCAGATGGCGTATCGTTAGCGCCTCGTGGGCGATATACAGAAGACGATTCTTGGTATCGTTGTTGACGTAACGCTTCTTTATATTCTCTGGATAAATTATGGGAAATTAAATTCTTGTCCAATTAAATTATTTCTAGTTTCAATTATTTCTCTCAGAAAATTTTTTTAAACGGACGAATCTCATTTTTTTATAAAAATTAATTCAATTTTCATAGAAAAAAATCAAAAAACGAATGATGAGAGAAAGAAATGAGACGAGATGAGATTTAAATAAAAATGACTAACTTGTAAGTCATTGCATTCCCACCAATTTTCTGTTTATCATCAGAATCCGGTGATATGTCATTACTGCAACCACCCCCATTACTCGTAATCGGTTTATCCAACGTATTAGCCGGTGATACGGATGCGATCGGTGTCGTGGATCCGCTCGAACTAAACGTAACCGTACGGACATGTAACGGTGTGGATGGTGACGATTTCGATAATTTCGTTGTATCGGCAATACGTTGCTGGGCAACCGTATCCCATCGTTTCGTATCATCAACGGTACCGGTACTACTGTACCCCGAATCCGTATTCTGTCGTTTCATTTTTAAATCTATCACATTTGTGGGGGCCAACGAAGCAACGGCGGCCATATGTTTTGGGGTTGCTGTACGGCGTAACGTTGCATGACCATCGCTACCACCAACACGAGACCGTTCGTCCTTCTGGGCAACCGTGTCCAAATATTTAAAAACATGAACCAAACCACGAACGCAAAGCTAAAAAAAAACGAAGATTTTAATTCTTCGAAATTAAACCCATCGAAATTAGAAACTCACACTGGCCGGTGGTGAAGTCAAAGGATTATTATCTAATTCTAAATCAACTAATGTCGTCATAAGTCTTAATTCAACCGGTAATGAAGCGATACGATTACAACTAATATCCAGGGTGACCAATGGTAAATTGGTTATGTCTACAAATAAATTCAATTACTTAAATTCTTTAATTATAAATAAATTATTCAGGATCAATACCAATTGGCAAATAAACTAATTGATTATTACGTAACGATAACGATTTTAAATTCTTCAAATCAACCAAACGAGCCGGCATATGGCTAATTTGATTACACGATACATCCAGTTCCGTTAGCTCGCTCATTCGACCCAGCTCCTCCGGCAATGTTGTTAATCGATTATTTGACACAAGTAATATCTGGATGGGTAGGAAACAGATTTCTCTAGGTAATACGGATAATTGATTGCTCCTAGAAAATAAGAAATAATTTTATATCCGATAAATTAAATATATTTTTCAGAGTCACCCTTACCTCAAATCCAAATACGTTAAGGATCGTAGCGATTGTACAGTTTCCGGAATTGATCGTAAAGCATTATGATAGATCAGAAGGGTCTCCAAAAACGCAAACGTTGTCACGTCCTCGGGTAATTCGGTGAAACGGTTTCGGGATAAATCTGAAATGAAAGGAGACGATTACAAAATTTAGTATGACCGAATATACTAATATGTATGCGGTGGAGCCCCGGATGATTCATCGACCAATATTTTATTTTTATTTAATAATTTAATAATTTAAATAATTTTGTTGCAATACAATGTAATACATAAAATAAAAATACATTAAATATGCATAACTTGTCGTACAATTTATTTATTTATGATAAAGAGATAGTGGTTTTAAACATTCGTTCAATTTATGGAGCGTTTATTACTCATTCTCGATATATTATTTGTCTTACAAATTTCATTTAAATTAAATTTCATTAAAAATAAAAAATAAAAACAAAAAATGGTTGAATAATTCATTTAAAAATGATTTTTTTTATAAATTAATTAAATTAAAGTTAAAATTAATTTTTAAAAAAATATTTCCCGAAAAAATTCGAAAAATAAATTTCTTTTATAAAAATTGAACGAAAAATTTCTTAAAATAAAATTTCAAACAAATGAAATAATTAATTTCCCCCATCAACGTCACCTCTCCAAATAAATCTTCGTTAAAAATATTTCCTTTAACGAAGGTCCTCCCACCTCAAAATTCCCAATTGAATATCTCGAGAACCAATTGCCAGAAATTAATGAAAGTTGGTAGAGGTTAAGCACTGACCTCCCAAAATTTAATTCTTAAAAAAAAGGTAGGTTCCCATGGATTCGTAAAATTCCCAATTGAATATCTCGAGAACTAATTGACAGAAATTAATGAAAGTTTTGCGAGGTTAAGAATTGACCTCCCAATAAATCTTAAAAAAAAATTGGTAGGCTCCTTTGGATTCGTAAAATTCCCAATTGAATATCTCGAGAAATAATTGACAGAAATTAATGAAAATTGGTTGAGGTGAAGAACTGACCTCCCAATATTTAAATCTTAAAAAAAGGTAGGTTTCCATGGATTCGAAAAATTCCCAATTGAATATCTGGAAAACTAATTGACAGAAATTAATGAAAGTTTTGCGAGGTTAAGAACTGACCTCCCAATAATTAAATCTTAAAAAAATTTGGTAGATTCCTTTGGATTCGGAAAATTTCCAATTGAATATCTCGAGAACTAATTGACAGAAATTAATAATATTTGGTTGAGGTAAAGAACATTCCTCCCAATACAAAAATCATAAAAAATAATGGAATGTTTTGTCAAAAATCGACTTCTAAAAATTCGATCATTTCGAAGTGGGTTGGGTCGAATTTCATATAAAAATAAAGAAGATAAATCCCAATTCTTATCGAATTTTGGATGGGACTCGGGAAAATCTAATTACAGCAATTTGTTCCCAATAATAAATAAATAAATATTTTATAATTACAGGACAGGACCTTTTCTGAAACAGATCGATAATTTATGTGCAAACTTATACCTCGAAATTGTAAATTAATTATTGGAGATAAAGATTAAAAATTAACAGAATTTAAATCTGATTTTCTCTGGTTGAGATGATCTAATCGAAA